>CAUYSK010021656.1:0-27755 GCA_963575035.1 Avahi laniger
CTAGTTTAGAATTTGGTCTTAAATTTCAGTAGAGTCACTCACATTATAGATAATTTCATATGCATGTCCCACAAACACCTCACCTAACATGTTTAAGATTTTCTGCCCCAAACCTTCATGTGTTTCCATAATTTCCAAATTAATGAAATTTTTATCTACTAATTCTACCAAATCTAGAAGTACTTGCAATCTTGACTCCGACATCTACTTAATCACCAAATACAACTAATTTTATCTCTTAAGTATTTATCAGTTTCATCTCCTCCTTTCTATTTCTAATCCCACTGCCTTAGCTTAGTCTCTTTCTCTTTCTCACTGCATTACTGAAATAGCTTTCTGTCTAAACTGCCGTTTTCCATCAAATTTCTGAAGTTCAGCCCCCATGTATGCATCAGTATGTGCTATCCTCAATGTACACCTGAAAATATCACTTGCTTCACATAAAACTCTCCAAAAAATTTCTGCCACCTATAACAACAATTTTCAAATTTTATTATAAGAGTTGTACATTTTAAAAGTGAAATTTCAAGTAGAGTTCAAAATAAAAAGACATTTCTAGTAATTTCAATTTCATAATTGTAACTCGCAGTTACATAGAAAAGTAATTCCTGACAAGTGTGATAAAAGTCTAACACATTTATTCTTAGAGTAGTCCTTTCCTTCTTCCAGAGTACTTTTGTATGCTTCTTTGTTTGCTTGTTCTTAATATGAACTCTCTGAGGTGGGAAGGACTGGTATATTTGCATTTGAACTTTATGGATGATGATACTAAGGTTGAAAAATTAAATGATTTACCCAAGGTTGTCTGAAAATTTTAGATTATTTCAATAAGTAAATTATTCCAGGTCTTAAAAAGTTCACAATATAGTGAGAAAAATAGAAATATAACAAAACACAATGCAATAAGTGGTGAGTAAAAGTAAATAAAAAGTGATAAGGACACATTGATAAGAGAGCAATTAATCTTACGGATTGGTGAGGATCAGAGGAAACGATTATATAAAGAAGCCTGGTAAATAGGTAAAGATAGGACATTACAGGCATAAAAAGAAATAGCATAAATAAAGTGACAGAGATGTTAAATGTAAGGGAGATTCAAGATTTGGTGATTACCCTGCTGTGACATAAGCACAGAGTGTATGGAAATGGTACAGATGAGTTGATGAGAAAGAAATAATTGTTTAAAGCCTAAAGAAGAAAGCAGGACTGGGACTTCATGGTCATATGTCATACTAACAAGCTTGGGCTTTGGCCTTTAGACAACAGTGACCATAGTTTGTGTGAAATTAATAAGTAAGTGGACTATGGCAACAGACAAGAACTTGTAGAGAATTACCCAGCTGACAAGATTGGAAGGGAATTGGCTAGTGCATTACAGTGTACAGAGGGTGAAGGAAACTGGGGTCAAGGATGCCCTAAAATTTCACATTTAGGCAAAATATAGATATGCTATCATCCAAGATAATAAATGAAGGCAATAGTGAAGGAACACATTATCATGGTTTGGAACATGACAATTTGATGAGTCTGAAAGGTCTCGTAGACAAACAAAAGTGGTGAACTGAAACAGGGATCAGGAGCAGAGATACAGATTTAGAAGTTATCAATCTGAAGTTGGTAGTTGAAACCAGATAAAGCAGACAAAACCACTAGCAAACCTATGAAAAGAAGGTTGAAGTTGGACCACCCAGAAACAATGTAAAGGTTCAAAAAAGAAAAAAAAATCCAATCACAGGTAAATAATAATATGCAAATGAAGAACCAGAGAGGCAAATCATGGGTTCCAAACAATAGAGTTGAAAGAAGAAAAGTGTGGTAAAATTGTTTAATGTCACACAAAAAACAAGTTAAGTTAGCAATTGTGGGAGCCAAGTTGAATTTTACACCAGATCCTGGATAAATGTTTATTATCAACATCCCTTCTTCTGTAATATTCTTATTATGATCTCTAGGTGGCAGACTTTCAGTGTTACATTTTCTATATCTTGGCTTACATCAGAATTGCTTAATTTTGATGTATCAATAATTTTTTTTTTCTTTTGAGTTGAAGTCTTACTCTGTTGCCCAGCATACAGTGCAGTGGCATCAGCTTAGCTCACAGCAACCTCAAATTCCTGGGCTCAAATGATCTTTCTGCCTCAGTCTCCCAAGGAGCTGGGACTACAGGCACATACCACTACGCTGGACTATTTTTTTCTTTTTTTAGTAGGGACTTCTGTTGCTTTTCCTCAGGCTGGTCTCGAACTCCTGACCATAAGCGATCCTCCCGCTTTGGTCTCCCAGAGTGCTAGGATTACAGGTGTGAGTCACTGGACTTGGCCTATTAATAATTTTTTTAAACAAAAACACTTTCTAAATGGTTACTATTGCTTTACTTCCCTTTCTTCATCTACAGATGTAAGACATGATTAAACAACCATAATTTATAGTCACTATAATAGCAGTGGAAAACTTTCAGAAAACATATATCCTTTTTTTAAATCTTTTCATTATTTTTTACATTAGGCTATATAAATACCTGTTTATTAAACATGATCATTGTATTCATATGTATATGAAAAAGAGTGGTGTGTTGTCTTAATATTTTCAAAGCAGTGATATTTGATCTTTATGTGTCCAAATTAAATTAGATTAAGCTTTATATGCTGTAAGGATCATGTCCTGCATTTAGTGAAGCACCTGGCACATAGTGATAAATGAGCATTTTTTTTAATGATGAATTAAATGAGGCGCTGAAAACAAAGAATCGTATGTCAAGAGATAGGTTGAAGGAGCAAGAAAAGGGGGGGGGATTACATTGGAGAATAAGGAACATATTATAATTTAAATTAATGTGTTCTGCCACTAAATTATTCAAAGTTCAATAAAGATCTCATTAATTATAACTAGCAACTTACATTCTGATGGGATCATTCAATTTTAAGCTGGTTGATATTTTACCTCTGCACTATTTATGAAGTTTTGTTTTTCTAAGTAAACTAATATGATAAAACTACTCCAAGAAGTTTATTTAAGACTACTTGTGAAGCAAACTTTTAAAGACTTCAAAGACTAATTATTAAATAAAAATGAATGCAACAAATTATTCATGTCATACTTTCACTAAAGTAGATTTAAAGTTATCTCTATTTGGAAAAATAAACACATCTAGGTGCAAACTGTTTATTGTTTCTTATAGAATCATCAGTTGTCTCTAATTCAACATCCTATCACAATCAGAAACCCTCTGTATAATATTCTTGACAAGCCTAAATTACTTACATTACCATCATCACTACCATTGCTATATCATCATTTATGGTATTTTTTTTTTTTAGCCACATCGACAATGCCATTTACAAAGTGTCTCCTATGTGTCAGACATTGGACAGTTCACTACATCTCTGTGAAGAATATATTATCCAAGTTTCTTAGATAAAGTAACTAATTCTTTGGAGAATAAGATACTTCAGATTATTAAGTGGTAAAACCAAAATTTTTACCTATGTCTATGTTGACTACACAAAATATCTCCATAAAAACCTGATATTTTTACTTGATATGTAAAATTAAGTTTATTGGGCCTATTGCAATAAGGGAGAATACCACCTTGACAGAATGTGTTAGTTTGGTAGAATCTCTATAACAAAGCACCACAATCTGGGTAACTTCAACAGAAATTTATCTCATCTTTCCAGGTGTTGTCAGGGTTGGTTCCTTCTAAGGGCTTTGAGAGAGAATCTGTTCCATGCCTCTTGCCTAGATTCTGGTGGTTTCCTCACAATCTTTGGTGTCCCTTGGCTTGGAGACATATTACTTTACTCTCTGACTTCATGTTCACATGGCATACTCCCTATGCATATATTTATCTCCCTTTTTTATAAGGACACCAGTTACATTGCATTAGGGACTCATGCTACTGCAGTATGACCTCGTTGTAACTTAACTAGTTATGTCTGCTATGGCCTACTTCCAAATCAGGTCACATTCTGAAGTACCAAGTGTTAGGATTTCAACATATTTTCAAAAGTATCTTTGAAATTTTCAACTTATTTTTCAAGTACTAACCTCCAATACCTAACGTGGATTCCTATGTATAACAATAACCTAACTAATTTTTGAGGGAGACAATTCAACCCATAACACCGAGTCTTAGCAATCCTCAAAATAAAGAAATTAGGAAAGAGTATTTATGAGATTTTAAGCCTACGTTGTATACATTTTATATCAAGTCTTACAAAGTGGAGTACTGGTTGGGCCTGAGCAGAGTTTCTGACTAATTAGTTTTACATTGGTTGGTAAAATGAGGAGATGAACACAAAACATGTTTTGATGAACAAATTGTTAGTCTAGATATGTATGCACTTTGGTTGATTCATAGTCTTATTCAAAATTTTGGTATATGTTGAATCAAGCAGCTGGATTACTTTTGCTTGGTCTCAGAATTGTTCAAAATAGGGAGTGAAGAGTATACCTTGTCACAGAACTTTTTACTATAAAGAAAATTGGAATTATGTTGGTTTCAGTCCTCATCTGTATAACTTCATAGCTTTTCAACTGTATCATTTTAACTTTCTTTTCTGACAAAACAAAGAAAAGAAGAAAAAAAAAAGAACTTTCTTTTCCACCATTGATACATCCCAAAGTAGTCTGTTACGCTTTTAGATATCTCTAATAAACAGGTTGAAATCAATTTAGATTAAATTTTTTACCCTGTTGCAATCACTGTTGGTGAAGATTGAGTTACATCTCTCTTCCCCATGAGAGACTTCAAAAAGATTATGTATCTTTCTATAAGTCTGTCTAGCCACACACATACTAACATATATCCTGTTCTAAGTCTTCTGTTTTCTACACAAATAACCTAGCTCCTTCCGATTTTTAAATACAAGCTATATTTATACTATAAACAATAATCATTTCTTATGATGTCAATAATGTTGATAATTCCAAGAGTATTGTTTTAGATAATAACATTATCAGCATCCCATGTCTTCTTGCATTCTGAAACTTGACTACACTTGCAAATGCAAAATGAATTAATTAAAGTATCTTTGATTCATTTCAACAATATTAACACAAGTATTGATACAATGTGTTACCTCTTTGCTGGCAGCATATGAAACCATGTGGCAGTTCTATCCATAATATATCTTACTATTGTTTTGAAGTTAGTTTGTCAATATTTAACATATCATAAGCATTTCATCTAGGGTTTTCTAAGTAACCATGTTTATCAAAAACATTCTATTCTACTAGCTGTAATAATACAATATTTAAAATAGAGAAAGGATTTCAGATATAAGTTTTGTAGTCAAGATGTCTACATTTAAGTCTGAATTTGGGAAAAAAGGTGAGGGAAATGTCAAGAATTATCTCTTTTGGTAAGGAAACATTCTTTTGTAAATATATATAATGTCAAATGTGTTATAGAATTCTACTAATTTTAATTGATAAATATTCTGTGATGGGTAATTAGATCAGTAAAATGAAGTCCAACAATCAACAGAATCCTTAAAGCAATTTAGAGTCCTTTTGACTCTTCAAAGAAAATTCAATAAGCACTTGAAAAACAAAATCAATAAGGAGTTTTAAATGTTTCTTTTTTGATTCACTACAGGCTCCAAGTTTTCTCTCCGAGGCCCTTTTTCTTAGACATGCAACAAAAATTGAAGAAATGGATCCTTTTTTCAACCTTCATGAAACTATTACCAAGGTAGGGGAGAAATGCATTCATAAACAGGTTGAAAACGTTTTGTTCTTGTTTTGTTGCTAGATGGGGAAAAGGAAAATGACTATTAACAATAAAGGGCAATCTATATATTTTCATTTGTAGAATATACTAGAAAGGATTTTAGTACATCCTTTTATTTTACTAAGGAGTAAAGATGATAAGCAACTCATTCAATATCATGCAGACCCATAACTGATAATTTGTATTAAAAATAAATTTTTAATAAAACAATTAGTTTTTTCTTAATCCGAAAGTAGATTTGTGTTATACTCTCAAATATATCTCTTCACTTTAGATTAAAGGCAATATAAAATAGGTCTTTGAATTTCTCTTTGAAAGTTTGTTTTAATGTTTAAGGTGTTTGTTTGTAGTACTTTTTAGTTGCAGTTTTTAAAAAGCTCCTTTTTAGAATGAAAAAGTTAGACTGCATGCATAGTAAGAAATGTTTTTACTGTGTGGTGGTAATACTTACGTTTTTACTGTACAGACAGTCCCTGACTTGCAATGTTTGAACTTATAACTTTTTTACTTTATAATGGTGCAAAAACAATACATATTCCGTAGAAATCCTGCTTTGAGTACCCATTCAACCATTTTGTTTTATGCTTTCAGTGAAATAGTCAATAAATTTCATGAGATAGTCAACATTTTATATTTCAATAGGGTTTGTTTTAGATGATTTTGCCCAGCTGTAGGCTAATGTAAGCATTTGAGCACATTTAAGGTGGGCTAGGCTAAGCTACGATGTTAGGTTGGTTAGGTATATTAAATACATTTTCTACTTATGATATTTTAAACTTACAATGGATTTATTGGGATGTAACCCCATTGTAAGTGGAGGAGCATCTTTGAAAGTTTATTATATGAAGAAAATTAAGTTTTATAGTATGGAGTAAATAAATTTAATGTTCCTGATATCATGTGACATCATATGAATTTTTATATTTACCAAATATGTATTTAACCTGTTCTAACCTGCCTTTTGGGGGTAGACTTCTTAGGGAAAATTGGAATTTTAATATCATTAAGGTAATCCATATTTATATATGCTGACTTGAAAGACTGAATCATTCTTAAATCTCAATGAAACTTTACAAGGCTGATTTTCTCTTTTAAAAAGATGAAGTGTGGTAAAATGAACTGAGCCCAAAGAGTGGCAATAGAATAAGTTCAGCACACAAAGACTAGAGTCAATGTCTGTCTCTGACATTGAAGAGCTGTGTGAATTTACTTCTTTCTGGACTTTAAAATAAGAGGAGTTTGAATTACATTTTGCTTAAAATTATTCTAAGTTCAAAATATCTCAATTTTAACTATGCGTGTATTATTCTTGGCAAAATCATCTAACACAAAGCTTATCACAGTCACTTGATTTAGTTTTTAATATCTCCATCATCCATTATTATTTGGATATAGCAAGATAGAAGTGGACCCAAAATATCTTCTTACTATTCAAAATCTTAGCTGCATTCCTAACACCTGAAGATTATATGTATCTGAATACATACAGATGAATACATAAGTATGATAAATATATATGTAAATGAATATATATACAACGAATATATATATTCATTCAAATATTCTTGATACTTAAAATCTACTTTTTTATATTTAAGCAAAGCATATTAGACAATCTTAGAGCAATGGAATGGTAATATTTTCTCCATTTTTTTCTGCTTTCCTGTGGATTGGGAAAATCAAGGATTTTTGTGGAAGGGGAAATTTGAGACTATGTTAACATCAGATATTTAATGAGATGATAGTGTCTAGCATGTGAAATCTCCAGCCAGAGAAAATGCTAGGCTTTTGATTTCAGAGGTATAAACGCACACTGATTCTAGATGCCTGAGGTCTTGACCACGTTTAAGAACGACCACTCCTGAGAACATGTTTGGGAAGCAGGAATGGAAAGCAGGGATGGAATAGAGGAGCATAGAACACAGTGAGAACATAGGCAATTAAAAAAAAAAATAGTGTGAAAGAGATAGAAAATAAGGGACCATTAGAGAAAAGATAACAAATTCATTCATAGATATTGGTACATATTTTACATGTGTTTTCAAATCTATTCGATGCATAAGGAGATATTTAGTTAACTCATTAAGTGGATGTTGGGAAGAATTCTATGTCTGTGAAAAAATAAAAGCTGCTTAAGTGCAGAAGGAAGAGTTCTGTGAGATATTTTATAACCACATACACTTACCTAATGTCGATTCTGTTTCCCCAAACATCGTCTACCTGCAGTCAAGTTGCAGACATAGGCCAAGAGGAGAAATTGTGCTTAACAAGTTCACTCTCATTTCACCAATTGCAGAACTGAGGAACCGTAAAATGAAATATTTAATAAATACTAAAATACTTAATTTTAGTGTCAAATTTTCTTTTATCAACAGCAAAATAAAAGCACCTATTAAATATACAAGGGTTGAATGCATGACTAGGAAATAAGGAGCATGGATTTTAGTTCTGTCTGGGTTACCAAACAGTTATATTATTTTGTAGAACTTTATTTTCTACATCAAAAAAGAGTACACTGATAATGCCCCTCCTCACTAGGATTCTGTGAAGTTAAAAGAGATGTATGTATACATTTTCTCTAGAAACATAATATGTATTTAATTAGGTATTATTATTATTGATACATTAAAAAACACTAGTGCTAAAATCTTTAATGTAGGCCCTTACTTGCATTTTCTGAATTTTGTTTTTACTTCACATATATATTTATGTGAAGTATATATATATATTTATACACTAAGATAGTATGTACTGATGAAGTATAACATTTAATTGTGAAGAGTTGAGATCTTTAGAATACTTTGTTTCACTAAGGATAATAGTAGTGTTATCACAGAATATCACATTTAGTACACTTCTATTCTGTATACTACTGTGATATTACAGAAGTAACATTCAACTTTGAATTAAAAAACCTGGCTAGATATGAATTCTCAATTCTCAGTTATAACAAGATGATATGAAATATGAGAGACATTTTGTAAAATTATGAAGCAAAATTATTATTAATATTATACTAATACTAAATCATTTTCAAGAAACTAGAAGTGATTTTATTTCTCCCAATAAAAGTTTGCATTTGATATACTACCATTGCACAATTGCATATTTTATATTATCTAATTAAATAAATTTAATAAATATATAGCTAATATCAGTATATACATGCGATGCAATATATTATCCTTTCCCATTGAGTAACTCTTTGCATTCTAGGCCTTTGCTATGGATCACGAGTACGCATTTATGTCAAATTAAATGAAAATTTCTATGTATTAGAAAGTTAATAATTTGTAATTGGGGCTTTGCTGAATTTAAATCATTATACAGTTCATCCATGTAACAGAAAAACTTGTACTCCCTTAATATTTTGAAATGAAAAATAATAAATAAATGAACTATACTCATAGGTGAGATATGAACTGTGAGTCCTTGAAAGTAGTTTTCCAGTGTTGTCCTATGGGTCTTTTTTTTTTTTTTACAAAGTTTGAATTTGTCTTGGCATTTATCTTTTTGAAAGAAAGCACAGAACCTAAAAAGTAATGAATGAGGCTCAATAGTGATGCCAAAATGTGTAATTCATCATGGCTCCAATTACAGGTGATACAATATAAAGTTGCCCACGGGTGACACATGCTGCATTGATGTTGAAGATTTTTTTTTTATCCTCTGTAATTACCTTTAAAAGTAGCATCTGTTTTTTTTTTTAATTATCATAGAAGGCAAAATAATTTCTTCAAAGACTAAACATGAATTAAATACCAATATCAATTCTAGCTGCTTAATCTTTTAATAAGTGAATAAAAATCACCATGGATTCATGTTCTGTAATAGGCTTATTTCTCCTTCTACACCCAGGAATTTTTTGTTATGTTTTAAATCTTCAGCATTTAGCTGATAAATTGTTATTAGTTGTTTAAGCATCCTAATAGTCTAATATAAGCCAAACATGCAGCGAAACACTTGAAATACAAAAACAATTAATACGCAGGAGCAGATTCAAGGGAATAAACAAAGTGAGTAAGTCATTATCATATAGTATGCTAAAAGAGATGATATTAATGTGAACAAAGTGTGGGAGGGAAGAAGATGGAGCTTTGCCTCTAAGCTATTTGAAGAATTCACCTGAGAGGTGACATTTGAGGAATTTAAGTAATTTCAACTTTATCTTAATGTCGATGAGTTTCTTTTGACAGTGTTTGAAGATCAGGTTGTCTGTGATGGTGTGTGAAAAATAATGATATGTATTTTGGAAAACAGAAGACATTTGAGAGACCATTTTAAGACTGAATGACAGGTTATACCACATATGGGATGTGAAATACAGTAAAGAGTCAAGGATAATTTCAGTAGTTCTATCTTAGACAAAGTTGATATTATTGAATAATTATTAACTAAATTAGGGGCTGGTTTGGAGAAAGCGATACTGAATTTGACATTGGACATGTGGAGTTCTGGAGTGCTATGCGGCGTCTAGGCAGATACGTTGAGGAGACAGTGGGATACATGAGGTTGACACTCAGCAATAAATAGGATCTAGAAATGCACTGTCAAATATGGTAACCTCTAGTCATGTGCGGTTTTAAATTAAAAAGAAATTTGGATTAAATAAAATTAGAAGTTCAATTACTCAGTAGCGTTAGACACAATTTATACCATGTGTGCTAGTGGCTACTGTATTTGACAGCATAGATTATAGAATATTTTTATCATCACTGATGATGTAGATGACGTTACCCTGGCAACATTCATGAAGAGGAAGAGAAAGAAACAGGAGAACAGACTCAGGATAGAGTGTTTCATGCAATCTGCAAGAGAAGAACATCAGAAGGAGAAAATGTTCAAAAGTATATTCACCCAATCAACTACTCACTCACTATAACTTTTGAACCAATTACTTGGAATTCTTTGACTATTTTCCTCTTCATTTATACCTTGTCCTCAGATTTTTGCTGTACTCAGTAAAAAGCTCCACATGGCTTTTTACCTATTTCTTTACTTTTAACAGATGCAATGTCCTGCATTTATTTTATATTTGTTTTTGTATTTAATATATTTTATTAGCATATTCTTGCTAAAATTCTGTCCATAATAGACACTCAATTAATGATGACTGATAACTTGTATTTAAACAAAAGTAAACAAAATCCTATAGCTACATTTAACAAGAAAAAGACTTTAAAATCAAATGTGAATACAGGACATTTGAGATGCCAGAGGATGATTCTATCTATTGTTAATGGATTAATAGTACCTTTCATATGGCACCCCAAATGCTCTATATTATATATAAAAATCTCTGAATATGAATGGTACATCCATTGAAACAAAAATGCTTTATATGTATGGTACCATGGAAACCAGCAAATGACCTAATTCTGCTTGTGAATTTATTCAAGAAATATGTTTATTTATCCTTTCATTGCTTTTCCCACTTTGTTTAAGAAAAAAAATTCCTTATTTTTAAATTGTATAGGATATACACTATTATAATATAAAGCTTTCAAAAATATTGTTCTTAAATGGATATACATTTTTCCTGTCTTATATAATATGTAAACAGAATTTTTTATTAAAATTATCTGAGCATTACAATATCACAAAGAGAAAGTAGTAGGAATACTATATATTGATTCCCATTATAAATGAGGAGAAAGTGTTACAGTGACGTTAAATTCCAGAATAAGGCAATATTTGTGTAAACGCTGGGAATCAAGATTAGTAATTCTTATATAGTTTGTATTCTAGCAATATAATTATATTTGCCCTTACTTTATAGTCATAAATTTTAACCCAGTTTTGCAGTGGTATGAACAAAGGTTAATGGTGGTGTCTTCAATGATAAAAAAATTTAAATGATTTTAATTCTTAATCATTTCAGCTAATATTAATTGCATTTGGCTGTCAATCATCCTTTAGAGTTAATTAACCTTGATCACTTTGATTAACAATATTTGCTAACATCTTATTTTAAATACATGACTTGTGAAATATAAACCTGCAATTATTTTAAAATGTTATTTTAAAAAATGTTTGTACCAGTTATAATATTGTTAAGATTCTTAGAATATGATAAATGAAAACTTAATACAATTTACTCATTTTAT
The DNA here is from genome assembly GCA_963575035.1 of Avahi laniger. Classification (NCBI taxonomy): domain Eukaryota; kingdom Metazoa; phylum Chordata; class Mammalia; order Primates; family Indriidae; genus Avahi; species Avahi laniger. The sequence continues at coordinate 11,842 of CAUYSK010021656.1, forward strand.
AACTGTAAAATAGAGAAGCAAACTAAAAAATATAATGATTTAATTTCTCTTAAAATGTGATTCTAAGCTATAGCTTTGAAAAATATATCTCTCTAGCCTTATATAAAGTGAGAGGAAAAGGAAGAGGCCAAATATCTTTTATTTATTTTTTTGGGTTTCAAAGGCAAATTGTACTCATTAGGTTAGTAGAATTTCTGGTACAGTATTTTTTTAAATGCTTAGAAAATCTGGCTATAATTTGTAATATGAAGGAACAAATCTGAGTGTCTTCCAAGTATCTCTAATGTTGATATATTATTTGGACAAAATATGAAAATATTGTATTCTATTTAAGAAAGCAAATTTAAGGATGTTCTTTAATCTGTGTATGTGCACATTCGAGGTTATTCTGAAGCCGTGGATTTAAAGACTTTTTTTTTAATTTCTAATTTTTCCCACTACATCAAATTATTGTTACTAGATGCATCATGTCTCCATAGAGATCTACACTTTATATTTTCATGACATGAGCTAATCCAAAAAATATCCAAATATGTATTTTCAATGCAGAGATTGTACTTTGTAATAAAGAATATTTGTTGAAGCTACTCAAGGGAGGTAATGGTATATTAAAACCAACCCCTTATGCTTTGAACAGGAAATATTATAGGTGTGTATTTTCTTCATAAATGCATAATTAAACTCAATATCTTCATTTACTGAAATTGGAGATTGTACTGATTATATTTTCTCTTGCCTAGAGAGGTTTGGTTAATCGTTTTTCATTATACTGCACAAATATTATAGTTTCTAAATACATGCCTTATACTGTCAGTTTATCTTTGTTTTTATTACTCAAAAGTGAATTATTAAACAATAAGTAATTGTCAAAATTTGACTCTCTTTTTAAACTGAAGTTAATCATCAAAGTAGATATTTTGCCAAATGCTACTATATAAGAAGAGTTATTAGTACATATTAAAATAGAAAAAAGAAAGGCAGTTATTCTCTGAGCATACATTTTTTCTTTTATATATACATAAAGACTTATTTTAACATATATCTGTTACATAATATAAATATACTAGTTGTATAAATCAACAGAAATTTCTGTGATCGCCTGCAAATAATGTGATAATCTTTTACAAATACAACAAAACTCTTTCAAAGAAGTTTTCACATCTAATTCAGGGAGTAGCAGTCTCATTCCATAAAGTAATAGTTTTGGTGATAATTGAATTTTATATGCTCTAAATATAAGTCCTTCTTATTTTAAGGATCTGTCAGTAACTTGAAATTGAATTTTCATGTTGATTTGTGCATTTTTACATCACTTTGAAGAAAAGACTGTCTTTTCATGCCATTCTTGGATAATACCATTCTCAAAGCAGTATAGAAGTACAGAGGCAAAAGGCAGAATAGTGAATGGACAACAGATTAACTCTAGGTAGGCAGGTCAAATGTCCTTCCAAAAGATACTATCGAAACAAACTTTTGGGATAATAAAAATTGTTAAAGCTCCAGACAGTATCTACCTCTTTTGAAATAATCTAATATAACAACATAACAGAAGTATCTGGGAAGGCTGTTGGAGCACGTTATAATAGACTTTGATTTTGATATTTAAGTGTCCTGGAGACAGTACCTACTGCCGCCATGGTTAAAGATCCCCCTACACACACGTGCACACACACATACACACTCCCATATGATATGAACTAATTAATGATACAGATTTTCAGTGCTAATCACTTTCAGTATTGTTCCTTGGAAAATCCTAAATTGTGTGTGTATATATATACACACACACATATATATGTATAAAGTAAGAGAAGATATATATCTATATCGATATCCACAGCTGTATCTACATATCTCTATATCTAGCTGTCTTCTTTTTCAAGAAATTCTGAATACCATATTGTTCTTCTTTGGTTCTCTTTATTAAACTTTGGTACTGTATATTCTCCTGTTGTTGGTGTAATGCAGAAAATATTCAAAATTGCAGATTTCTTTTAGCATGGAGTAGATGCTGAATTTCAATAATGAAATGTCTCTTGAAGAGTTCACAGAAATTGATATTTTAGGATAGCTTGAATGTATTCCCAAAATATGGTCATTTTATGATATTACATAGAATTTTAGGAACTGAGCAAAAATTAAATTTGAAGAAATCAAGCATATTTGTGTTTCAATGTTGTGATAGAGAATCAGTATCTATTTTGGCCCAATTAGAGTTTGTTTATTAATATATTCATTTAATTTTATAAAATTAAAGCCTTGAATTTCATTACATTTGAAATTACAGTGGCCTTACACCACTCAGGGGAGGTTCAAATAGTAATATTTCTGCATTCTAAAATAAAACAGTAATGAACAATTGTCTTAAGTTCTATTCCCAGGTCTTGAAGAAAAAGACCTATGATCCTCATAATTACTGATTTCTAAGAAAGCAAAAAAGAGAGTGGTTCACTTTAGAAACATTTCCTTTAAAAATTAAAAACAAGTACATAGAATGTTTTAGTTTGCTATTAGTAAAGGTCCACATGCAATCTTGTTTAATAAAAATAGAGGAATTCTATTGACTCATGTAACCAAAAAGTCTAGAAGAAGCGTGCTTCAGGAGGGTCCAAACTCAGCTTCAGATTCATTTATCTGTTATCCTCTCAGTTCTGCCCTTCCCTATGTTGGACATTTTTCCAGAGGAACTTTTTCATAGTAGAAGAATGTTGTCAGCAGTTCCTGGAACCACATCTGTACCTAATACTGTCAAAGCAAGAGAGAGCCTCCTCTGATGACTTTCTCAGAACAGTAATGATGCTGATTTCTAGAAAGCCCCAGCAAAATTGGCCTCCATTGTAGTGATCTGAATTGTCTCATGTTCTATTTTAAACCATTCCTTGTGACCAGGGAAATAATTATGCTAATTGAATTAGGCCTGCTTTATATAAAGTGATCACTATGGAAAAGGAATTACGGTTACCCTGATTAACTTAGGACAATCATTCTTTTCCATGGATCTGGTGTTACCCTCATTGCTTCCTAGTAGGTGGCTGCTGCAAAATAGCATAAGTTGCAGAGTAGCAATAGTGTTGCAGAGACAACCACCAAATCTTCCATAAATTATAACAATGTTGTTGTCCACAAAGCAGTAAGAATCAGCATTTTGAAAAATGCAAAACCAGTGCTAAACAACGGAGACATTTCTAATAGGTTGCTATATACTCTGTTATATCTAGTCATCATAACCACTTGAAATGGAACAAGAGATGAAAAAAAAAAAAGAGTAAAATACAATATGGTACAACATGGGAAGTATTTATAAAATGAGTTTGGTTAATTACATTTATTCCCAGAATTTCACTGCACCCTGTGAAGTATGAAATGGACCTAATAAGCAGGGTTAAAGAAAAACTCACCATATTGATGAAGTAAATCTCTTTTCCTGACCATCTGCATGTAATGACAGTATTCACTCTGAGACTGAGTCATGCTCAGTGTATCACCTTACATTGCCACTACAAATTGATTGGATTTGACAGATGACAAAAACCTTTTGCCAACCTGAATCTAAAATTCTCATTAGTTATAACCCTTTACCTTTAAAGAGGTGGATTACCCTTAGAACCTTCAAGAAATCATTCATTTAAGAGGCTCCACTAAGGTGAGGAAGCCTATGTACTACATGAAGTACCTAACAAATGACCAATTTTTTGGATAGCAACATATTCTAAATATGAGGCACTATTAAAAACATAAAATATTGTAAGAAACAGTTCCTTCTGATCTTAAAAGGCTAGTATTCTCCTCAGTGTTTGAACATATGCCTCTGTTTATAGCAGGATATTTAAATGTTTTGTTCCAGTGATTACACAAGGACTTTACGTTCAAAAGATTTTGTTTACAGAAAAAGTGTTATTAATTCATTTGTACTTATCACTATTTCTCCATTTCAACATTGATCCATGTTTTGACTAATAGTTCATAATTGCCAATGTAAATGAAATAAACATACAGATATTGTGACATTATGCACTCTAAATATTCTTCAACTTAGCTGTCAGCATTTACTCATGCCCCAATTAGATTTCTCATGTCCCAGTCTGAGAGATATTTGTACTTGATATATGGCATGGTCATATCAGTGATAGATCTACCAAATGAAAGTCTCAAATTTATTTTTATTTTTTTATTATTTTTTATTTTTATTTTGTATTTATTTTATTTTTTTATTTCAGAGTATTATGGGGGTACAAATGCTTTGGTTAAATAAATTGCCTTTGCACCCCCTGATTCAGAGTTACAAGTGCACTCAGTTGTGAATTTACCCATCCCCTACTCCCTACTCCCACCTGCCCAGCACCCTGTGAATGTTACTTCTCACATGTGTATATTAGTGATTGATTAGAATCAATTTAATGTTTTTTGATTCTTGTGATACTTCACTTAGAAGAATGGGCTCCAGCTGCATCCAGGATAATAAAATAGGTAATTTACAATTTTTTTTATGGCTGAGTAGTACTCCATGGTATACATATACCACATTTTATAAATCCATTCATGTATTGATGGGCATTTGAGTTGTTTCCACATCTTTGCAATTGTGAATTGTGCTGCTGTAAACATTTCAGTGCAGCTGTCTTTTTTATAGAATGTCTTTTTTTCCTTTGGGTAGATCCCCCAGTAGTTTGGAATTGCTGGATCAAATGGTAGTTCTACTTCTGGTTCTTTGAGGTATCTTCATACTACTTTCCATAGAGGTTGTACTAGTTTGCAGTCCCACCAGCAGGGTATGAGTGTTCCTATCCATCCACACCCATGCCAACATTTTTTGTTTTGGAATTTTTTGATAAAAGCCGTTCTCATTGGAGTTAAGTGAATATCTCATTGTGGTTTTGATTTGCGTTTACCCGATGATTAGAGATGTTGAGCATTTTTTCATATGTTTGTTGGCTGTAAGTCTATCTTGTTTTGAAAAGTTTCTGTTCATGTCCTTTGTCCACTTTTTGATGGGGTTGTTTAGTTTTCTTCTTCCTCATTTTCCTGAGTTCTCTGTAGATTCTAGTTATCAGCCATTTATTAGATGTATAGTATGCAAATATTTTCTTCTATTCTGTAGGATGTCTATTCATGCTAATGACAGTTTCTTTGGCTGTGCAGAAGCTTTTTTAATTTGATCAGGTCCCATTTATTTGTTTTTATTGTTGCCGTGATTGCTTTGGGGGGGTCTTCTTCATAAATTCTTTGTCTAGACTGATGTCTATAAGAGTTTTTCCAACATTTTCTTCTAGAATTCTTAGAATTCTAGGTTTCATGCTTTAGGTTTAAATCAGTTATTTATCACGAGTTGATTTTTATGAGAGGTTAAGAGGTGCAGATCCTCTTTCAGTCTTCTATAGTGGCTATTCAATTTTCCCAGCACCATTTATTGAATAGGGATTATTTTCCCCAGTGTAAATTTGTGTCTGCTTTGTCAAAGATTAAATGGCTATATGAGAATGGTTTTAAATCTGGGTTCTCAGTCCTATTTCATTGGTCTATGTCTCTGTTCTTGTGCCAGTATCATGCTGTTTTGGTTACTACAGCCTTGTAGTATAGCTTGAAGTCTGATAAATTGATGCTTCCCAATTTGTCCTTTTTGCTTGAGGTTTCTTCAGCTATACGGGGTCTTCTGTGATTCCATATGAAATGTAGAATTATTTTTTTCTGCATCTGTGAAAAATGACGTTTGTATTTTAATAAGGATTGCATTGAATCTGTAGATCACTTTAGGTAGTATGGACATTTTAACAATGTTGATTCTGCCGATTTATGAGCATGGTCTGGTTTTCCAACTGTTTACGTCCTCTTCTATTTCCTTCCTCAGTGTTTCATAGTTCTCCCTGTAGAGGTTCCCACCTCCTTAGTTAAATATATTTCTAGGTATTTTTGTTAGTGTTGTTGTTGCTATTGTGAAGGGTATTGAGTCATTGATTTGGTTCTCAGTTTGACTATTGTTGGTGTATAGAAATGTTACTGATTTGTGTACATTGATTTTGTAACCTGAGTCTTTGCTGAATTTATTTTCAATTTCAGTAGTCTTATGGCAGAATCTTTGGAGTTTTCTAGAAGTAAGATCCTATCATCAGCAAAGAGCGATAGTTTGACCTCTTCTGCCTCTTTGGATGCACTTCATTTCCTTATCTTGTGTGATTGCTCTGGCTAGGAATTCCAGTACTGTGTTGAAGTTTATAAGAGCTTCTATAAAGCCTAAAAGTTCTTATCATACATACACAAAGCAAAGATGTTGAAATTATATTTAGCAGTTAAATACACACTTTTGGTTAGGTGCTTGAAATGTTAGTAATAATACATTTTATGAAGTTAGGGATTGAAACATCATAGATGCACATTTAGGTATCTATAGATATACTACATTAATTGCTATTTGTTTTGATTGTTAACAACAAGTTTAATATATAAAGAATAGAGGAAAGGATAAGAGAAATGTGTGACATTTAGAATAATTGAGAAGAGGAAAAATATGTCCCAGATAAATTAAGAATATGTGGCAAACATGAAAAAAAAGTTTTATAAAATACATGAATAAAAAATATTCAAACCATTAGTATATGATTATTACCTCAAATAATAAGAAATCTTATCTGAATAAAATAATTAAATATTAGTCTTAACTTCTGGATATTAGTCAATTTATATGCTATAGGGACATTTATCTGCTCCAAATAACTGACTGATTTACAAAGCAAGCAAAAGAAAAGATGGATTCTGTGATTCTTTTCCACATTTTATTAGCAATTTATTTCCTCAACAAAGAGCCAGAAAGGGATCAGATACAAAGAATACAATTCTGGTGATGGGCACACTAAAATCACCAACTCAAGCATTGTACAAGGTATCTGTGTAACAAAAATATTTGTACCCCTTTAATATTTTGAAATTTTAAAAAATTAAAAAGATGAAATAAAAAAGAGCCAGAATGAAGACTTAGATGTGCTTACTGAAATGGTTCACCACCTATTTTATTCACATCCTTCAGAGGACCCTAGGGACAATCAAGCTACCATTTTTAGGAGATTTTTCTGATGTCACTGAGTTATCACAAAATTAAGCTGTTTGATTCCAAGTTGTGTTTAAAAAATGTGGTCACATTGACTAGATCTTATGTCCTAAGTTTTAACAGTTGCCACAGATGGATGGCTGTATTCTCTTAATTAGCATCATGGATTACACAGGTACAGCTTCTCTTGGTACTAGTTACAGAGATCCAAGTGCATTAGCTTTTTGAGACAGGGTCTTGTTCTCTCTCCCAGGCTAGAGTGCGGTGGTGTCATCACAGCTCACTGCAACAATCTCCTGGGCTCCAATGATCTTCCTGCCTCAGCCTCCTAGGTAGCTGAGACTACAGGTGCGCACACCACGACCGGCTAATTTTTCTGTTTTGTAGAGACAGTGTGTCACTTTTGTTCAGACTGGTCTTGAACTCCTGGCTTCGAGTGATCCTCCTGCCTCAGTCTCTCAAATTACTAGGATTACTGGAGTGAGCCAGTGTGCTCAGCCACATTGTCTTTTTATATGGCTACTTATACAATTAAATTCAAAATATTTTATTTTTAAAATAAATAATGTCAGTATTTTCATGAAACCTAAACAGATTAAAATCTATCATTTGGATGTCAGGCATGGGTGGTGGCTCATGTCTGTTTTAGGAGGCCAAGGGGGGAGGATCACTTGAGACTAGGAGTTTGAGATGAGCCTGAGCAACATAGCAAGGGCTAATCTCTATAAAAAATAGAAATAATTTATCTGGGAATGGTGTCATGCACTTGTAGTCCTAGCTACTCAAAGGACTGAGGAGGGAGGATTGTTTGAGCCTGGGAGTTCGATGTTACAGTGATTGCCAACTGCACTCTAGCCTGGTCAACAGAGCAAGATCTTGGATATAAAAATGTTTTTTACAAAAATATCATTCAGAGAATTTGAACAAGCATAAAAATCTGGGCATATTTATACATTCAGTTATTTTCTAAAGAATCCATCAAAACAAATCCTCTGAGAATAATGATAAAATATTTACTATTGCAGTCTCTAACATTTAGATGGCTTTATAATGAATTGCAGTTCTTGTATGCACCTTATTTCTTCTAATAGATTCAGTTTCTGGATTAAAATTTATCCCTTCTTTACCATCTTTATATGTCCCATAACACCTGGTAGTGACTTTTATTGATCAATCATATTAATGACTTATTACATGTCTTACTAAATAACTAGAATCTCTTTTTCTTTGAATGTACTTTGTTCCTATTTCAGCTACAGAATCGAGCGTAATGTTTGCACTCATCAGCTGGAGTTGGGAGTCACAGTTAAGTAACAGGAATTAAGCCTTGCATAGAGCTTCTCTAGCAAACAGTTAGACCTGTTAACTAACTGCTTCACCTGTTCACACTGGCTGAACTATCAAACTGGCTTCTGCTCATGGCAGTTTTTCCAAAAGCGTCATTCTTAAATGTGACCTATTTTTAATTATGCAGAGAATAATAAACATTTTTGTAGCTAATAAACTGAATTGTTTTCTCCATACCTTTACTTACTGTCTGTTTCTTTTTTTAATATACCGCTTCTTGGATATTTTTTAAATCATCTCCATTTAAAATCTTTTTACTTATTTATTTATTTTTATTTCAGAATATTACAGGGGTACAAATGTTTGGGTTACATATATTACCTTTGCCCCACCCTACGAATATTTACTGAGGCTTACAGTGGATGTTTTAAAACCCCTTGGCTTGGAAATAAGACTAAGGCAGATCAAGTAATTATTGTTCATTAAATCTGCTCGTGGTGATTAGTAATCTTGACTAATCAAGGCGAGTGATTACTCAATGAGAGGAGGGCATGAAGACAGATGGATATGCCAGAATGGATACACTCGATGGCTGGGAACATGGGACCAAGTAGTAAGTATATGAACATGAGATAAAGGAGAATCTTAAAAAGTGGAGATATTTCTGAAAAGAAAAGGAAAAAAATCGCATAGTTTTTATGTTATATGGCTTGAGGAAATAATAAAAGCATTTTAAAACAAAGAAAGGTTATTGCTTTTTTGTAACAATATGGGCTTTATTAAACCTCTCTAGGTTATATTTTTTTCCAGTCAAATATAGGCACCATTCTTTATCTAGATTACCCATAGATGGACAATAAAAAACAATTATTATTACACAGAAAAAGTGACAGACCACAAATGATGTAGAAAGGTGATTTAAGCATCAGAGAAAAATGCCAATGATGTTAATTTATCAGCAGCCTTAACTGTGAAAAATTGCAAGTATTCAGTGGTGATGTTTTTGCCTCATGTTAAAAATTCTAATGAGGAGAAAAGGACTAATATTTGTTGATTATATGTGTGTTCTCACTTTATTCTCATAATAAGTCTGTGAAGCAAGCATTATTATTCCTACTGTATAGGTATGAAAATTGAGTTTCAGAGAGACTAAGTAATGTGGTGAGATATGCATATATTATAAGAGGTTAATTCAGATTTTCAGGAAGTGTCACCATTTTACTCTACATTGCTTTTTTCATAGTTACAGTAAATAGAAAAATTTTCTCTATTTACAGTAGCATTAACTCTCTTATCCATCATTTATTTGAAGAATATATTAATCCTGTCACACATTCAATGTTTAATAAATATGTATACCATATCCTAATTAATAATAGTGCAATACTTAATATATGTATATAATTTTTGATATTGCAAAATTTAAAATCTAATGGGAAATACAACCAGAAAAATTACAATATGGTTTAAGTAGTGTCACAATAAAGGACATATAGTGGCATTGCAAAGGCCCTTAAGCAGGAACAGAGAGAGCCAATCCATAGATGCTTTGTTGAGTTGGCCATTTCAGTAGGCGACTACTTTCTCAATTCCTTGCAACTGACTGGGAGGTCCTATGAAAGTCAGGGGAAGAAATAGGGATGTATTTTTTTACTGGCTCCTGCACCTCATTGGCCAAAGTTTCAAACCCAAGCCCTCTCTGACTCTAGCTACCACTTCTCTTCTTGTTCACTCATTCTGCTCCAGCCCCACTGGACTCTTCATTGTTCTTCGGACACAGTAAATTTCCTTCTGCCTCAGGGCTAGTTTTCTCTAGAACACTCCCTTCTTGAATATCCAAGTGGCTCACTCCTGGGCTTTTTTCAGGTCTCTATTCAGATGTTACTTTACTCTGAAGTTTTTCCTGGAGACTCTATGTAAAGCAGTAGCCTTCCTCAGCCCAACCTTTTCACCCAGCTTTTTCTTCAAAGCTCTTACTTTTTGTCACTTATAAAATTCTCTTTTTTCTTTTTTTCCTTCTTCCCTCCCCTCTTTCTTTCTTTTTTTTTCCTTTCCCTTTTTTTCCTTTCTTGTCTTCATAAGCAAGGATTTCCTGGAAAAAATAGTTATGAACATAGAGAGTATCTTAGTTTTTAGTCCTGATAATTGAGCTAAATGGATGCAGGTAGTCTTAATTTTTGAAATCCACCTATGACAATTTTCTTTGGTATGATCCTCTACCAAACTTGATTTTGTTTTGTTTGTTTTGTTCTTTCACTTATGCCAATCTGATATGTGTAAGGGCTGCTTAATTGTGATTTGAATTATATGTCTTTCTCTGATTGTTAATGAAGTTGAGTGCCTTTACCTAAGTGTATTGGAAATTTGGGTTTTCTGGATGTTTCTAAATACCTGTTGAAATCACTGTCAATTTTTTAATTGAATTGTCATTTTTATTGATTTTTCGGAAACATTTATATATTCTGGCCATGAACTTTTTGTCAGTTGCATGTGTTGCAAATATTTTCTCTTAGATTTTGACTTTTGTTTTTACTCTTTTTTTGTTCATCATATTTTTTGATGAACAGTTCTTCATTTAAGTGTAATCTAGTTTATCAATCTCTTCCTTTATGATTATTCCTTTTAGTGTCTTAAATTCTTACCTACTTTGAGAAAATATTCTTATATTTTCTTATAAATCTTCATAATTTTTCTTTTCACATTTAAATATTTAATCTACCATGATTATGATGATGACAATGATTGTGGTGATTTAGTTAGGGTTATAATTTCTAGTTTTCAACATAATTTATTGAGAATAATCATACCAATGATTATACAATAAAATTGCATTATATGTCAAGTTTACCTGTATGTATGGGCTTGTTTCTGGGCTATCCATTCTATTCCTCCATCTGTCTATCTGTGTACAACCATACTATTGTATTATAGTCTTATAATTTTAAAATAAGACTGCCTATCTGATAGTTTATGGTTCCCTACCTAATTCTTCTTTAAGAATATCTTGACTATTCTTGCCCTTTTGTACATCCATATAAATGTAAAAATTAGCTTGTCAAATTCCACAAAAGCATTGTTGAGATGTTGATTTGAATTAAAGTCAATATATAATTATACAATAAATGCTGTTTGTTCCAGGGCTGTTGATTGTTCTCATTACTAGCATCAAATGCAGTGTTTGCAATAGCAAAGTGAATAATTGAAAATCCTAGTTTTAAAGTCATTAAGGACAAAAAGTATCCTTAGAAGTCATCCTTTAAACAATTCATTTTATAGATAATTAACTGATATGGAAGTGAGGATCAAGATTACAGATGGTATGTAGCTGAAATAAGACTCAGATAAAAATGTTTTTTCTCCAATCCCTTTTATTTATGCAAAAAATATTTATTTAGCACCTCTGTATATCCAGGGATATGACAATGAACAAGATAACAAACAATTCTTGCCCAGTGTGTCACTATCTCATACTGCCTCACATCCCCAAGTTCAAAATATCCTGAGGCAAATCTTTATTAAATACATTCCAAGTGCTTGATGCTGTGTTAGTTGCAGATGATATAGCAGTAAACAAAAGAGGAATGATTATTGTTCTTATGGAGCTGAACATCTACAGAAATAGCACAAAAATATATGTATAAATACAAACTATGCTAAGGCTCTGAGGGAAAGTACAGAATACCATCAGAATATGAGCAGAGCTTTTGGAAGTTATACCAAGTCTGGGGTGTCTGGGAAATTTTTCCTTGAAAAGTGATTTTTGAGTTTTTATCTAAAGTGTGTATAAAAATTATCTAGTTAAAGAGGGAGAAGAAAAAGAGTCAGGGAGAGAAATCTGCATGACCGAGGTCTTTGAGGAAAGAGAAAGAGCACAGCTTATTCTAGGCAATGAATGAAGGCCACGTCACTAGAAATCAGACAGCAAAGGTAGTGGTGGTATGAGCCAGACTGAAGAGGGAGGTGAGAGTTAGGGAACAAAATAGGACCTCATGATATATCATATTGTTTGAGAAACAAAGGAAGTTTCCAAGACAGTATGAAAAGGTTTCCAAAACTCAGTGAATTGGGTGCTTTCAAAGTCATTTTAGAATCGATAATGATGACTGATTCTATTGATTTTCATTTGGCAGTAAACAGCGCCAGACAGTAGAGCTGACTTGTCTGAGTAGTAATTGGTTCAATGATCTGACAATGATTAAATTTAAAAAGTGAGAAAAGGATGTGAAGATAATCCAGTATAAAGTAAGTAATTATTTGTTAATTTGCAGAACCTTTAGAGGTCTAGCTTAAAATTAAATTGTATGTAATTATAAGCATAAATATAAGTTGTTTGAACCTCCATTTTTTTCTTTTTCAACTTTATTTTAATTCATTTCACATTTGTTATGTTTAGAGCCTTTAAAACGATATTTCTGTCACCAAGTATGTAACTCATAACAGACGTTTTAAAGACTTATCTTCAGGATGTTGACATATGTAAAAGTGACATTTCACTTCTAAATATCAGAATTAATATTTGAACAGTAAGAACATGTCCCTAAGTACTCAAAATAATATTATCACATCGAATGGAATTACTAACAGTTATTCCATATTATCTAATATTAATATCTATTTCACATTAAAATTTCCCCAATTGTCTGTCTTCCATATACTTTTTGTAGCTAGTTTATCCAGACTCAGGTGCAATTTGGGACTACATACATATGGCATTTGGCCAAGCTTCTCTTCTTTATGTATGCTTTTTTTTAACAACTGACATGTTTAAGAGACCAGGCTAATTGTCCTATCATTAGTTTTACCTTCTGGATTTGTGGAGTCATTTAGCTTATTCCTCTATCACCATGATATTCTATAAACTGGAAGTTGGAGGTAAAAATCTGATTATGTCAATATTAAGCATTTTTCATTAGAATACAATAGACATATATGTCATTTCGCATTCCATCAGAGACACATCTTACCTGGTAGCCCCATCATCAGTGATTCCCAGGCTGACCCTTTGATGAAGGTGATAACGTTCTACTCTCTATGATATAGTTATGTTTTCTTTCCCTTGTTACTGGATAAACATATCTGTGATGTTTCTTTATCACAATCAAGTGTTCAATCACCATTATAATAGTCAGAAAAGACTAGATTATGCTGAAGTAACTAAAAGTTCCAAAATCTCTGTGGCTTACAATAACAAGAATTTATTTTTTATTGATTCAAAGTCTGCAATTTTCCACTATGTCGTGACTCAGAATTAAATCTCCATATGAACACACTCTTTGTCATCGCCAAGGCAGGGAAAGAGCAAAATGGACAAGTATGCAGTGTCTCTTAAATGTTTCTGCCTGTAAGTGGCACATATTGCTTCTATTCATATATTATTGAACAAAACAAGTCATATGGCTCTGTCTAACTTCAAAGGACAGGGAAGTGTATTACTACTATGCATTCCTGACAGAGAAGCAGAAATAGTGTTGATCAGCAAAAATCACTTCTATTATCCATTTCCCTGAAGATTTAATGCTAATTGATAATTCTTGCTAGAATGACTAGTTTTACTAATGATTGTAAAATGATGATTTTTCTAATTCTATCATTTATTCTGCCTTTATTAGCTGATATTCTTCTGTAACATCAAACTCTTTGATGATCCTGAAATACAATTTCTATGGAAAGACAGGTTAAATATTTTATTATTTTTCTCTACTAACAAATTCTCATGGAGTTAGTTTAACAGCTGCCACAAGCGGTAAGAAAATAAATATTTTTGGTTAAATGTTTTTATATATTTAAATTCCCAATCTGAAAGCCTATAGTTGCAATCTCCATTTTCATAGACTTAATATGTCTCCATCAATTAAAATCATTTGTATTGTATGCTCAGATTGTCATAACTTTGATAAGAGAAAACTCTTTTAAATTATGTCCTAAGATTTTTTGACCTGCCCACATTAATCATCGACAGCTTCTTTGCTTTGCGACATAAGATTTTCCAGACCTACCTTGTACTTTCCCTGCCCAAAAGGAATCAACAATTTTTTCAATGATCTCTGATTCCTTTCAGTGGAGAAGGATAGTAGAGAGCAATTCCTGACCACTGAAGGTGTTCATTGCTGGTCGAGTGATGTTACTTTCAGAATTTATATGGGCAGAACTAAAAAATATGTATTTTAAAAATTCACATAACTCAGTTTACACATCACAATGTTTTACTTAACTTTTAAAATAATTTTATTTTTTTACACTAAAAGTTATGACTCATGGTAACATTACTGTAATTACGTTTTAGATTCCCAATCACAAAAGCCTACAGTTGCATTCTCAAAGTGGACCCTGTAACACAGTAATCACATAAGCTTCTCTAGGGGAAAAGAAGGAGAATCTAGAGTCAAAAAATTTTTGAGAAGGCTGCATATCACATACACTATTAGATAGTAACAAAGCACATTATTAAATCAGAGACTTTTAAAAGCCGCGAAGTAAAGGTGCTTGTTTAACTTTGTTTAGAACAGTATTTTCCAAATAGACATAGGATATGTTTTGGTAAATACAAGTGTAAAGTAAGGTTTAAGGATAAGGCTTTCCTTCATAATTTAGTGAATACCTTGGAGTTAAGAGTTTCTATTAATTATACACAAGCTTTTATATCTTATAAACACATACAAATGAAATCTTAATCTTTAATGATTTGGGGGAACTTTTCATATTACAGGAAAAAAAAGCAATAAAAATTCTGTTAGAATGAATGAACTAATATAAAATAAGGCTTTTTGAACTCTACATTAAAAAGCCCCACTATAAATATAGTTGTTAGTATTGTTTTCTGTATCTTTGAACAGGTTTTTTAAAAGATAGCTGAAAGTAAATAATTTATAATTTTGTCTACAAAAAAATTCTTGCAGTGTAATACATTTCTAATCTATAGCTGTGGATTTAATCTCATATGAAATAATTTGGTTTCTCATATTTCTAATAATGTGTGATTCTATTCTCTTCTTAAAGAAATATTTTCTGAAGAAGATATAGTTGTGTGCACACATCCATATAAAATGAATATTTGTACCTCTACATAGAAAGGAAGTATGATAAATATTTTTGATAATATATTTTAAATATTAATCTTAGCTATAATTATTATATTATGTATGTTAATACATTACACAATAATTTATAAAAATGCTAAGCATTTAGTTATATAAAATATTTATTGAAAAGAGTCAAAACTGATATATTGATAAGTTTTATTTTTCAAGGCAACTGGCACTTAAGGTTATTTTGAATATGAATATTAGTTTTTCATACAAATTATTGAAAATTCAAAAATGCAAACTTACCTATGTGTTATCATGAACTGTGACATAGCATGTGCAAACTGGAAATTGTCCCCATATGTCCGGCACATGTGACATAAGAGAAAGGAGATGCCTTTCTTTAGACTATTATTTAAGCTCTCAAAAATAAGCCTTATGCCAAAAGACAGGAATATAAATTAATTTAATTTTCCAGTTGAGAGTTCTTCTTCATTAAAATATCAATGCCTATAACTTTCTTTCAGACCATAATTATTACATTCAGATTATTCTCCCATTAATTT
>CAUYSK010021657.1:0-10086 GCA_963575035.1 Avahi laniger
TCTATTTTTGTGCCAGTACCAAGCTGTTTTGATTACTACAGCCTTATAATAAAGTTTGAAGTCTGATAAGTTGATGCCTCCCATTTTGTTTTTATTGCCTGGAATTGTTTTTGCTATGCGGGGTCTTCTCTGGTTCCATACAAAGCGTAAAATCAATTTTTCTACATCTGTGAAGAATAATGTTGGTATTTTAATAGGGACTGCACTGAATCTGTAGATCACTTTGGGTAGTATAGGCATCTTAACGATGTTGATTTTGCTGACCCTTGAGCATGGTATGGTTTTCCACCTGTTTACGTCCTCCACTATTTCCTTCTTCAATGTTTCATAGCTCTCCCTGTAGAGGTCTTTTACCTCCTTAGTTAAATATATTCCTAGATACTTTATTTTCTTTGTTGCTATTGTGAAGGGAATTGAGTCTTTGATTTGGTCTTAGTATGGCTGCTATTGGCGTATATGAAAGACTCTGATTTGCGTGTATTGATTTTATATCCTGAGACTTTACTGAATTCGTTTATCAATTCCAGGAGCCTCTTGGTTGAATCCATGGGGTTTTGTAGATATAATATCATGTCATCAGCAAATAGTTAGAGTCTGATCTCTTCTGTTCCCATTCGTATGTCTTTAATTCCGCTCTCTTGCCTGATTGCTGTGGCCAGGACTTCCAGCACTATGTTGAATAGAAGTGGAGATAGTGGGCAACCTTGTCTGGTTCCAGTTCTAAGTGGAAATGCTTTCAATTTTTCCCTATTCAGTATGGTGTTGGCTGTGGGTTTGTCATAAATGGCTTGTATCATTTTTAGGTAAGCCCCGTCTATGCCTATTTTGTTAAGCGTTCTTATCATAAAAGGGTGTTGAATTTTGTCAAATGCTTTTTCTGTGTCTACTGAGAGAATCATTTGGTTTTTGTTTTTGCTTCTGTTTATGTTTTTGCTTCTGTTTATGGTGAATTACCTTTATAGATTTGCATATGTTGAACTATCCCTGCACCTCTGGAATGAAGCCCACTTGGTCATGATGGATTAATTATGGTTCTTTTATTCTAACCATTCTGAAATATATAATAAGTAATTTTTAACTATACTCACTCCACCATAGTATTGAACACTAGATTGCATTCATTCTATTTAATTTTATTTTTATACCCGTTAACCAACGGGTATTCATCCCCTGCTTCCCCCCACTACCCTTCCTAGCCTCTGGTAATCGCCAATAAACTCTCTATCTCCATGAGATACACCTTTTTAAGCCCCGCATATGAATGAGAACATGTGGTATTTGTTTTTTGTGCCTGATTTCACTTTACATAATGACCTCCAGTTCTATTCATATTGCTGCAAATGACAAGATTTCATTCTTTTTTTATAGCTGAATAATGTTCCATTGTGTGTTTTCTTTATCAATTTATCTATTATTGGGCACTCACGTGGATTCCATATCTGTATTGAAATGGTGAACTCCTGTGTGAACAGTGGACAATTTACATGGGAGTTATTGTGAACAGTGCTGCAATAAACATGGAAGTGCAGGTATCTCTCCAATATACTGATTTCTTTCTTTTTGGATATACATGCAGTAGTGAGGGTGCTAGATTGTATGGTAGTTATAGTTTTAGTTTTTTGGGTTTTTTTTTAGGAATCTTCATACTGTTTTCCATAGTGGCTGTACTAATTTACACTCTCACCAACAGTGTACAAGCATTCCTCTTTCTCTGCATTCTTGCGAACACCCATTATTTTTTGTTTTTTTGACAGAAGCTATTTTTACTTGGATGAGATGATATCTCATTGTAGTTTTTATTTTCATTTCCCTAATGATTCATTATGTTGAGTATTTTTTCATATACCTGTTGGCCTGTATGTCTTTTTTTGAAAAATGCCCATTTTTAATGCTGCTTATGGCAAAGAACTTGGACTCTTGGGTCGACAACCTAGTCCTGAATGACAGCTTTCCAAGGACCAGCTATTTGAACTGCATATGCGGATTTACTCCTCAGCTTTGGATTCTGCATTTGGGAAGGGAGGGCAGTCATACCAACTCCATTAGGTTTTCATGAAGTGTGGCATACCCTGTTAAGAATTCTCCTAATATCCATTCTCCTTTTTCCTGGGTAAGAAACTTGCTTATTTGTTCAGAGCTGCAATGTGTTCAACTAAATACTCATGCTTCTTTAGCCTCCCATATCCTAGGGGAAGCAAGTGAGACATAGGTGGGGTTCCTCTGTGGGTCTTTGGGAGCAGCTTTTTATTTTCTGGAGAAAAAGGTGGGGGAACAGAAAGGATTGGTGCATATCTTTCTGCTTTGCATGTGAAGTGTTGTCTGGAGCTAGTGGCTATCTTACAAGTATGCGGACAAAGCCAAGGACAGTAGAGCAGAAAGACAGCACACTGCAAGGTACACCTGGCATCAACAAAGAGTAGAGGTAAAGCCAGAGATTTCCCTCCATGAAATGAAATAAAAATAAACCCTACTTGTATAATTCCATCTTCGTTCGCTTATACACATACTTGAATGTATTCCTTACTGATAAAAAGAATAAACCACACAACAGACATAACTCGCAGAGCACAATGCTTGGCACACTGTGGAAATCCATTGCATGTTACTTCTGCTTCCCAGTGTTATCCAGTGATTGTTTAGAACAAGATAGGGATTAATTAATATTCCTTCTTTTCAGTTAGCTTACCAAATATTAAACATCAGTGACATGCTAGACATTTTGTGAAATACTAAAAATACAAAGATGAATGAGACTGAGCCCTTGCCCTTGAGGTGTTCAGAATTTTAGTGGGGAGATAATTAACTACAATTAAAGGTCATGGGTACTAATGTGGAAAAATGTATATGATGCTTTAGGAGCATGGGGTAGGAAACTGAATATCAATAACTGCAAGACAAATGTAAAAGAGAAAGAAAAATTTTCCAACTCAGAGAAAGAGAGTAACCATGCCAGCATGTGGAAATTCTGCTGAGATAAGTTGCTATAGCTGCCTATGTCATGGTATTGAGTAGCATAAGAATTTGAACCTAGAACCCTGAAATATAACAGTAATAATAATAGCTAACATCTCTGGTGCATAACAAGTATTATGTCATTTAATGCCCACAACTCTCTGAGCTAAGAGCTGTTATTGCTTCACATTTTACAGATGAAGAATCTGGGATTCAGTGAGGTTCAGTGATGTGCTCTAAATCATATAGGTGGTATAAAAGTTGGAGCTAGAACTGAAATCATACACCTGCTATGAGTGAAGTCTGCCCCATTAAATACTTTGGCAGTATGTATGGCTTTGGAACCTATGGTGCCCAAGAAGTATCTATGATTTAATTTGTGACATCATGACTGTCTTGATGAAGAGCTGCTTTCTGATATGGCATCTGCAGCTTCTGTCTGTGCAAGGTATAGTAAGTGTCTTCTGTCTGTGCAAGGTATAGTAAGTGTCAATAACATTTTTATTTCGTTTTGCTCTATTCTGGACTGTTTTAATGTTTTCAAGATACTAATTACCTCGGGGAGAGCTGGAATTCTAGGGCCCCTGGATCAGCCCATGCCTGAAGACATCTTAACTGTTGACTTTTATTACATGAGCTCAAAAATATATTTTGGTTTCCCTTAATCCAATTTGAGTTGTGTTTCCCTTACCTTTCACCCAAGGAGACCTAGCTAATACATTATACATCCTTCCAAAAGGAGAACCCTTGAGTATTTGGTTAAGGAGCTCGGACTTTGTGGAAACTCAATTGTTTATCATTGTATCCCCAATGTCAAGTTCTCTGCCTAACACTTCGTGAGTCCTATTTAAATATTTGGTGACTGAAAGCCTGAACCTTATTTTTTTCTTTAATTCATCCCCACTTTGTTTATCATAATTAGTGAGCATTCCAGTTCCTGAATCTGATCAATCTAATTTTCATTTTTGCCTAGGACTTTATGTTGACAGATTAAAACATTTTGAAAAGGCCTCTTGGGATTCCCAAGACAGTCTCAGAGCAAACATGCCATGGGTAACACACAGAGTGGAGCCCTTCTGACCTGTAGTGAATTCACAGGTTCCAGCACTCCCAATTTGCTCCTACCTGAAGTTTCCTATCACTTCCTTAGGAGCCTTTTGGAGCAGACAGCGATTATTTTTGGCTCAGACCCATCTCGTCAAGCTCACTGCCATCTCCAATTCGCAGGCTGGCAGTTGTGGGGCAGCCTCTGAAGCCTCGTGCCCAGTGGGCAGCTATTCTGGGATGTTTGTGCTTGACATTCACGATGGCTTCCTGGCTGACTCACTCTCCAATTGAGCCCCCATTGTGCTGGGACAGGGTGGCTCAGCAGCCTGCTTTGATGACCCTAATCAAATAGAAACATCCTAAAATCTTGCAGTCAGCCATGCAGACTGAACTGGGAAGCAATTGTAGGCTGCTAAATTTAACCATGCCACTTTAGAAATGAGATGCTAGGAGATCTTGAGAATGGAAACTGGGATATTCTTTCTTTTTCTCTCTCTTTTATTTTTCTTTTGATATTTGAATTGACCAGCTGAGTTAAGTCCTGGCTCAACTATTCCTTACTAGCTGTGCGATCTTGGGAAAGTTACTTTACTACTCTGAGCCCTAATCATTGCCCCTCCTACCAATTCCTCCATCAAATGGTTACAATAAGACCCACATGGTGGAGTTGTTTAAAAGACTAAAAATAATTAACTTGACAAAGGGCCTGGTGCGGTTCCTGGCATCTTGTTGATTATCATGTCCTTCTTCCTTCCCATTAAGTTTCCAGTATCTAGATAAGGCCCATCTATCATTAAATGTCAAGAGGATAAGTGAATAAAAGAATGAATGAATAAATAAAGGAATGATGAATGTTGACATCATAGCCCTTGTTCTTTCTCTTCTGTCTTAGTTTAAACCTCTGAATAGGCTAGATGATCCACACAAATGCATACCATTCCTCAGCCCAGCAAATATGCAGAGTGCATACTGACACTGTCCATGTCAGCTCGTAACTTCCCTATTTGCCTTCTCTGCTGACATCCAGCCCTGCCTAAAACATTCCCAGGCTCCGACTTTTTCCTCATGGGCCCATTGCTCTTAGAGCCATTTTGCACATTCCTCTCTGGTTCTCCCCTGACACCCTCCTAAGACTTGATTTCGATGGATTTTCTTCCTAACTTCCTTCTGTTAAACACATTCCCATCGCCATCCTGGGATAGCCCAGGGGCTCAGCTCTCTCTTCCATTCAGGTGAGGAAGTGGCATTCAGGGTTCTCTGCTGGGAAAAAATTCTTTCTGTGATGGCTTTCCTCCTTGCTCAGATATCCTTTGCAATGACCTGTTTGCTAGACACTCAACTCTAACCACTGACCTCTAGACAAACCTTTCTGGACACGTAATGAACTCATGAAAGTGTTTGTTTTTAACATAGCATTATTATTGTTTTTTTTTTTTTTTTTTTTTGAGACAGAGTCTCACTTTCTTGCCTGGGGCGAGTGCCGTGGCGTCAGCCTATCTCAGAGCAACCTCAAACTCCTGGGCTCAAGCGATCCTACTGCCTCAGCCTCCCAAGTAGCTGGGACTACAGGCATGCGCCACCATGCCCGGCTAATTTTTGCTATATGTATTTTTAGCTGTCCAATTAATTTCTTTCTATTTTTTGGTAGAGATGAGGTCTCGCTCTTGCTCAGGCTGGTCTCGAACTCCCGAGCTCAGAACGATCCACCCACCTCGGCCTCCCAGAGAGCTAGGATTACAGGCGTGAGCCACCGCGCCTGGCCCTGCTTTTGTTTTAGATGCATATTTTCCAAAGCTGAAAGGCAGCTACTCACTGGAACTCACTCAGAACTCAGCATTTCATCTGACCATACCTCAAAGGAACATGAAATCAAACAAAACCAAATGCAGTGAAGACCACATGGAAATATGCTTATTATTAGGACACGGCTAGCAAGGAAGCCTTGATCCCAGTGTTTTGGTTGGCATCATATTTTTACCTCACTTGGGACAGGGGACGAGAAGACCCCCATCAGCGAAGCATAAAATTTAGCCGACTTTTGCTCCTTAAGGAGCCGGTAGAGTAGAAAGCCTTCCTTGCCAGGACGTACTGAGTATATCCAGGAATCAAAATGGCAGCTGACAGAGTGCCCTTTAATTATCATAAACAATGGAAAATGACAGTCATTCTACAAACTGAAGTGTCAGCCATGCCAACACAGCCAGCCTCACTCATCTAGGCTAGCCACAAGCACAAACAAATAATCCAGGAATGCTTCATTTCAAAGGGAATGCACATTGTTTTTAAAGGGACGCATTCAAGTGAGAGTAAGTTTCCACGCAGAACAATTGTTAAACCATTAGAGCGAGGTTATGGAAGAGCTTTGAAAAGACAAGAGAACCTAAGAACAACCACAATGCAAAGAAACTCAAAAGCAACAGAGATGGGCAGCAAAAAGTACAGGAAGGTGTGGAAACAGACACATGGGTACAAAGAGCATTAAATGCCACAACTTGGGGGCCTGGCGAATAACCAAGGGACAAGAGAGCTAGAAACCATTA
Organism: Avahi laniger; assembly: GCA_963575035.1. Lineage (NCBI taxonomy): Eukaryota > Metazoa > Chordata > Mammalia > Primates > Indriidae > Avahi > Avahi laniger. The sequence continues at coordinate 6,540 of CAUYSK010021657.1, forward strand.
TTGTGCCTGATCTAGACTGAAGGTCCTTCCTGAGACAGTTTGACAAAGGAAGATGGAGAGTCAGCGTGGGCGTGTTTGGCTGGAGCTCGGGGTGCTTTCCAGGGGTGCAAATCTTCCTTCGACAGAAACTGTCCCAAGGCAAATGGGAACAATTTCAATCCATTTGTCACAGTGACTTCCAGGGCCACAAAACTGATTAGCTTCCATGTAGTTTAGGGGACTCAAAGGTCCTAGAGAATTGCTGCTAGAGCATCTTTGCCACAACTTTGTGGGGCTCTCTACTCTGAGCGATTAAGCTAATGCAGAAAGCTGGAAGAAACTACAAGTTTACAAGGTCACGGTGTCCTTTGGCACTCCTGCCTAAAGTCCCTGAGACATTTTAGACAAAGTTAACATTTGAAGTATATAGGCTTGGGGACAATTTGTTTTGGGCATGAACATGATCTGGTTCTAATTATTTACTAAGGGAAAAATCACCCCTGTGGTCCCTACTCTGGGTGTGAGCTTTGAGGGAGTAAGAGCCAGCAGGTGTACTACCATCATTTGGGGGTGGGGTGAAGACTGGGGTACCTGAGTTAAAACACCAAAGTGGTTATGGAAAGAACATGCTGGCCCAGAGAAGGCCAGCTTGCCAAAGCAAAAGCAAAAGGAGGCTGGACCTGTTATGTAAACCGTCCTTTCAGACAGGCCGGGCTGTGCTAATCTAGTTCCGAAAGAATTTCCTGGCACGGGGGAAACAGGCAAAACGTGCTTTGTCACTCTTTTCAGGGCATGTCACAGGCTCGCCGCTCATCAATTGGTGGCACAGAATGAGGCCAAGAGGGAACAGCATTTGTGACACAACACTACGAATAAACGAAAAGATTAAGCAAGCTCCCTAGATAAGCTCTGAAAGTTCAAGTTCCACCAGGACGATGGAACCGGTTACAGGACAGGGGAGAAGGCTCAGTCCACTGCTCTAACCTGTCTGTAAAAGTCTGCTGAGCACAGTTAGGTTAATAAGTCCGTCTAGATGAACAGGAAGCTGGTCACATCTTACACCCAGAACACGGGTCCTTCTAACCTTCTAACCTGGTCCTTCTAACCTTCCTTCTCTGCTCTTGAGGAGAATCACCTTCAGTTGACTCTCTTCGGCAGACAGAATAAAGCTTCGAAACTAAGGATGCTGGGGCCAAAATGCAGACAGAAGAGTCCACATCACTTTGGTTTCAGTCATTAAGGGGTGTTAAAAATAAATTAAAGAAACACAAGGAATTATTTATGACTCTCATAACACAATCCCAATTTTTTCCTGAAGACTGCCCCAGCCCAAGGGTCACTGGACGAACATTTTCTTGGGGTCAAAAAAATCCTTATCCAACCACGCTGGTTTGTGGAAACAGCCTCCCCCTCTCCCTGCACACCCCCTTCCTCTCCAAGAAAACCAAGCCCGTCAAGTGGTGGCGTGGGGCGGCAGGACAGCAAAAAGCAGCAGCAGCGGCCAGAGGGAGTCCGCGTGGCATCTCGAAACAGGGGCAGCAGAGCGCAGCATCTACAGCGCGTCTTTCTTACTCAAACTGTTTCAGGACAGAAGGGAGTGGTGTCGCACTTAAACAGCCACACGTTTCTTCATTTAAAAACATCACTTCTTTATTTCAAAGGAAAAATAAAAGACCCTCCTGATCCTTTCCAAAAAAACCCCAATAATAATAATAACAATAATAAAAAAATCCTATTAGAAACCCTAAGTTTGAGTATTACATTCTTCAAGTATGCTGTTTGGATCTTTTATTTCTAAGTTGGTTTAACTATTCACATATTAAAAAAAGAAGATCTAAGACTCAGTCTCCTGGTCCCCCTCGTGTACTCGTCATCTTCCATAGTGGAGGGCTACATACAAAAAGGAATGTATGCAGCAAACAGAAAAGTTAGCAATTCATCAGTCAGCATCAAATTTACCGGCTCCTGGTCCCCGTTCTCGCTAATCCCCGCGCGGTGAACGGCACGTTGTTTCCCGGAGGCGGCTTTGCTCTCCGGATACCGCTTCCCTCCGGTGCACGGCTGCGCGGTTACGCGCACAGGTTTTTTAAAAAAATGCAACGATTTAATCTCTCCCTCTTATGCCATAAACACCAAATGTAATTTTTGAGGCGATTTCTGAGTCTTGCATCCCAAATACCTTGATATGAGAGGTACCAATAGGCGGTGAGAGTGACAGAGACTACGCAATATGGCATTGCCACATCCCCGGACAGGCCAAGGGTGCCCGACAGATCCTAAAAGCCCATGAAGATACAGCGAACTATGTAGATGACTCGATTTGCACATAAGTTCTAGGACAATTTAACCAAATTAAAAAAATAGCTTTTAAAAAACTAAAAATTTGTTACTTATATTAAAAAAAGAAAAAGTCAAAAAAAAAAAAAACCCCACAAACAAAAATTAATGCCTCCTGACTCGGCTCTCTCAGATGCGCACGCGCCGCTCTGCGCCCATTTCACAGAAGCAGCAACAAGGCCCAAAGAGGTTCACAGGCCCGACGTCAGTGACAGGCCAGCGGTGCCCAGGGCGGTTTCCTCAGGGGTCAGGGAGGGGCGGGGATCAGACAGTCCCACGCTGATGTTGCTGGGCACGGTCAACGGAAACTCTTCAGAGTCCCGAAGGGCTGGACTTTGCCCGCCGAACCTGGGTCCCTGAGGGCCCTGAAGCCAAGGACGGCGGCCCCTCGCTCTTGTCGGCCCCTTGGCTGCAGCCTTCTCTTCTCGGGGACAGCCGGCGTGGCAGGAAGGGGGGGCCAGGGCACTCGATGAGACTTCGTGTCGCGGGGGGGGGGCACCTGGAACTCGGCGCTTCGCACACTCTCGTGGGGCAGCGGGCGGCGGAGCGGGCCGGCGGGGAGCGGGAGATGTGGCGGCGCGGGCGGAGGCGGGAGCCCAGGCGGGGATGAACCCCGGGCGAGCCCCGCGCCGCGCCGCCGCCGCCCAGCCGCACCCTCACCTCAGGCGCGCCCGGCGGCCGCAGGGCCGTGGCCAGCGCGGCCGAGCCCGGCAAGGCGGCGGGTTCCCGCAGGAGCGGACCGGCTCGTCGGCGCAGGAGCTGGAGCGCCAATGGCGCGCTGAGGCGCGAGAACGGCCGCCCGCGACACCTGGCACGTGCGCCCCCGCCCGGACCCAGCACGCAAGGGCTCGGCGCCATCCCGGAACTCGGCGGCCGCCGCCACAAGTAAGCGGGGACCCGGGGCGGCGGGCGAGTGGGGGCTTGGGAACTTCTTGGGGACCCCGCTTGCCTCGGGGCTCGGCGGGGAGACGGGGAGAAGTCCCTCCGCCCCACTCCTTCCCGCTCGCCGGGACCGTTGCTCCTTCCCCAACTGCTGAGCCGGGTTCCTGGGTCTGGGCTCTGGGAGCGAAGCGCTGGCATGGCTTGTCCCGGGCTTCCGAATCAGCCACGCTGGACGGAACCCCGCTGGCCGCTTGCTGGTTGGGTGATCCTGGGCAAATCCCACTCTGGGCCTTGCTGGGAAAGCAAAAATAAATAAAAACACCAGCCTCTGAGGTTCCGGGAGGTCACC
>CAUYSK010021660.1:0-14918 GCA_963575035.1 Avahi laniger
AAATCACAAAATGTTAGAGCTGGAACATACTGGAAAGATGATCTTATCCATCCTTCTCATTACAGATGAAGGAACCAGGGCGCAAAGAGGTGTCTGAAACTCAACTCCCATCCAAGTGTTCCAAGATTTGGGTATTGAGCATCACAAAATACTGTCATAAAAGTGTCATTTCAGTTGTAAAAAAGTTGGGCTCCTTGGTTTAATTTGTTTTTATGACCTTTACCAAATCCTTGCTTGCCTCAATTACTGGAATGTCATTAGACAAAACGAAGAACCAAAACATGAGAACTTGAAAGTTATCTTTGTCTCTTTTTGAACTAAGTAGTAGCTCCACACCAAGTTTTCTGCACATCTCTGAAATGCCATCTGAGAGTTATTTATTTAATCATTCATTCATTCATGTAACCAATATTGGTTAAATCAAGCAATCTCCTGTGTCAGGTATTTTGCTAGATCCTGGGGTTACAGAAATGAACATTATAATCCTGACCTTAGAAAGTTAACTATCTGCTGGAAGCATGAGACACTCCAGCAGGCACCATAATGTAGCATAAGGTAGGCCTGGGGCTCAGGGGAGCACCCAGGGCAGACACCCAAGCTAGATCTGGGAAGTGGGCTTGTAGGGAAGGTAGTTAGGAAAGATTTACACAAGGAGGCAACTGACTTTCAGGGTGAAATTTGAAAGGATGACTAGAAATTAGCCACCCTTTTATTTATTCAATGAATATTTAATGAGCACCCTATGCACCAAGCACTATGATAAGGCATTCTAAGTACAGAGTTGATGGAAGCGTAACAAGTCCCTGCTCTGGTTTGAATGTGTCCCCCAAAGTTCATGTGCTGGAAACTGAATCCCCAGTGCAACAGTGCTCAGAGGAATGACCTTTAAGGGGTGATTAAGTCACGAGGGCAAAGTCCTCATGAGTGGATTCATGCCATTATGGCAGGAGTGGGTTTGTTATCTTGAGAGTGGGTTTGCTATAAAAGTGAGTTTAGCTACCTCTCTTGCACATGGGCGCACACACGTGCTCTCTTGCCCTTCAGACTTCCGCCTGGGTTGATGCAGTGTGAAGACCCTTGTCAGATATAGATCCCTCAACCTTGGCCTTCCCATCCTCCAGAATTGTAAGAAATAAATTTATTTCCTTATAAATTACTCAATCTGTGGCATTCTGTTATAACAGCACAAAACACATTCCAAGACAGTCCTTGACTCACTGGCCCTTATGGGTTAGTTAGAAGCCAGTCAATAAACAGGTAAACAAATATTTACAAAGTGTGAAGTGCTAGGAAGAAACAGAAGGGTGCTGAGATAGAGAGCAAGGAGGGGGCCTATTGGCATGATGAAGAAGGAGCCTGCTAAGGAGATGATGTTAGATAGGATCTGAAAGATAAGAAGTGATTAACCTTCTTATGTGAAAAGCCAGACAGGGGGACGTTGATTTGCAAAAGGCCCTGAAGCAGAAAACTGTTCAGCCTGTTCTAGAAACTGTTAGAGGCCTGAGAGTCTGGGGCAAAGTGAATAAGGGAAGGAGAGAGGTGGTGACTGGCTGCTGGGGAGGAAAGCAAGGATCGGCACATTCAGGGCGTGGCGGGCCCAAGTAGAAATGGATGGCAAGGACTTTCCAAGCAGAGGAATAGGCCATGTGAAGGCCTAGAGGTGCGAAACCAGTTGGCGGTTGGAGGAATTGGTGTGGGAGAGTGGAGGCCTACAGCGTGGCCGTGTATGGTCCCCACACGGCATGAGCCAGCCACCCAGAGGCCTGGGCCATTCTTAACCTGGTCTAATAGCCTTCCAAATAAGCCAGAACCATTCGATGTGTCCCTGGATCCTGTGGGTGGTGGTCATTTCAGCCTTTCTAACCAACTGCTGAAGGCAAAATTTAAGAGGACAAACTAGAAACAGCAGCAGCTCATCCAGTGTACCAAGCTGGGTGAAAACAAATCCTGCAGTTCCTACAAGATAAATAAAAATTCAGAATTGAGAATGGCAAGGACAGCTGGCCAGCAGGAGACAGGCAAATGGCCAAGGCTTCATGTTCGGGTGACAAGGGAAGAAAGAATGAAATGCAGGAGGGAAACAAGGACTCTCTCTTCAAACAGCTGGGAAACACCCTCTGTTTCCCTCTGTTTCCCAGCGGGGCAGGGCGGCAGGGCAGGAGGTCAGGAGGAAGCATTCAATCCCGGACACCCTGCCTGCTACCGGGAGACCTGTTGGGTGGACGCCACTGGGCCGGATGCCGGAAACGGGAGACACAGAATGTGGTGCCCAGTCTCTGCCGCTGTCCCCACCGATGCCAGGGCCTGCCTCAAAGAGCTGGACGTCAGCAGACAGAAAACCATTCAGACCCTGCAGCAGGCAGGGTTCCCATGGCAACCAACAGCCTCCTCCCGCCCCCCGCCACCCCAAGCAGCTCCACATCCCCTTCTTTTCCTCTCATAAACTTTCCATTTGGATCCAGCCTTCACTCCGGATAAAGTACAGGTTGGATAAATGGTGCTGGGGGAGGGCGAGATTGCGGGGGGTGCTGAGGAGTGGGAAGGAGAAATCTGGTTTTCATATGAAGTCTGAGAATTAAAAGTCAGTGGGTCCCTAGGCAAATGTATAACTAGGCTGTGCTTTTTTGAGCCTAGCTTTCTCTCCAGTTCTGGCATTTGCCCGAGCCTCTTTTATGGGCAGAGGCCACTGGTCACTTCTTCCTCCTGGCCCTTCCCTGGTCGTCACTCTCACCTGCTGGAAGGGATGCTCTGCTTGCCAGTACTGTTCCCAATCAATTCATAGTCCCTCCCCCCAATCCCCAAGCTGGCTGACGTCCCTCTGCCCTTTCAGTGGCTGACAGATCAAAGGAAAGCGAAAGGCACCCTGAGAATGTTAAAGAAAGTCCACTCCTGAGCCCCACCTTCAAGATTCAAGGTCAGTAAGCCTTGAATGGAGTTCCACAGATCTGCATTTTTCACAAGCGCCTTAGCGTATGTGGGTTTTGATGGCTGCTGAGTACGTGAATACACACTAAAGGAATATTGTTCTCAGAGATCACCTAGATTGGAGTATAGCCAAGGCCATGGGATAAACAGATTTCCAAGGATGTAGCTGGAATTCAGGCCTGGGCAGCAGATGCACTAGAGAAAATGTCCTTCTATGTGAGGAGAGGGCTTTCCCAGCCCCGGGGCGTGTACTCCTCCAGCTCTCTGGAGCTGCTGAGTGTCTTTCAGCATCTTTCAGCCAGTGCTTAAACTTTTCAAAAGAAAGAGGTTCCAGTTCTCTTCCTGGTGAAATGTGTGCCCTATTCCCTCTTCCAGAGGAACTCCACGGTCTCTAAGAACAACAGAGTTCATGCAATGCTTGACTTAAGTAGAAGTGTCATTTCTGATTCTAATGACCTAAATAAGACCGGGGGAAAGTCACATGAAATGAACCCAAAAATGAACAGAAATGAGCATGACTAAAAGCCTGGGAGGAATTTCTCTCATGTTGGAAATGGAGGAAATGTTTGTGTTGACCTCGTTTTCCTCTTTGATGCTGATTAGTTTTAAGTGGGGTTATTTTAATTTTCGTGTACAGTGAATATTTTTCACTCTGAGCCTCATCTGGCCTTGGTTATCCTATTTATTGCAAAATACAATTTAAGGAAATCTGCAAAGGAATATTTTCATCATTAAAGGAATTGATTGAGCAGGAGTATACAGTAAAGAAGAAGTAGGAAGTGATTGGATCTCTGTTCTAGAGACAGAGCTGAGTGATGATTTCTGTGGGGAAAGTGCTGGCATCGCATATTGAAAGTTAACACAGAGGTTTCCCTGAATGCACCATCCATGCTCAATGCCCACGTGTCCAACACCAGGCACTTACTTCTGTGTCATTCTGTATGGGTTCCTAGGAGCTGGTTTTAATGAAGACTAGGGATCATGTTTCATTTCTTTGTATCCATCATAATGTTTCCAGCATGGTGCTAGCCATTTATTACATATTCACAAAGTCATTGTTAATTGGTGGATTTTTAAAAGTAATTTTGATGGTTTTAATGCCTCAATGAGCTATCTTCAGGCTGCATTTACTGGGTATTGTTCCTGGGGCGAGGGGACAAAGAGAGGGACCTGCCATGTATATTTGTAATACTCTCCAGAGGGATTGGCTGGATAAGATCCTTCCGGGGCACCTGCGAGCCTGAGCTTAATCACTGGTTAGTGATTCTGCACCTGAATTTGTCACTGAATCACTGGTTATAATGTATGACCTAAACGTGAGGATCATTTGCTCTGTCCCTGTTCCTGTCTCATTTCTTGCAATTCCATTCTGTACGAATGTCCTGTTCACTTTCTCACTGGGCACCTAGGTCCTCGAGAACCTGGATAGTGAGGAAAAGAGGAGAATGGCACATAGCAAAATGTTTGTCCTAGACATCACAGTTAAGTTACATTAAAGAAAAGGGGCGGGAGATTGAATGTGAGAAACAAAGGAACAGTTCTCTTCTGTTTCCCACTAACAGATGCAGCCCTGAGAGAGAGCAGTCAGCTAGTTTTCAAGGAATGCTGGGTCCCACTTCTTGGGGTAAGGACTCAACATCTCAACAGATTTTGAAGTTTGGCATTCTAGAAAAGAAAAGCATGTTCTAGCCTTTTAAAACTTCCAATGTCAGCAAAAGAGAGCCAGAGAAGTCAGTCACCAGACTGTGTTTTGGCTGTGGGATTTTCAATTTACTATCTCCAGGTCTTTCTTGAACAAGAATAACTTCATTACATTATTTCTTCTGCTTCTGGTCCAGAACGAGTATTACACGATGAATGACACGGAGAAGCAAAGGATATTTTTAAAATGACATCGGAATATGTACATTCAATGGAATATTATTTAGCCTTAAAAGGGAAAGAAATTCTGACACATGCTACAACATGGATGAACCTTGACAAAATCATACTGAGTGAAATTAACCAGTCTCAAAAAGTCAAATACTGTATGACTCCACTTGTGTGAATTTCCTAGAGTGGACAAATTCATAGAGACAGAAAATGGAATGGTGGGCCGGGCGCGGTGGCTCATGTCTGTAATCCTAGCTCTCTGGGAGGCCAAGGCGGGCAGATTATTTGAGCTCATGAGTTCAAAACCAGCCTGAGCAAGAGCGAGACCCCATCTCTACTAAAATTAGAAAGAAATTAATTGGACAACTAAAATATGTAGGAAAAAAAAAATTAGCCGGGCTTGGTGGCACGTGCCTGTAGTCCCAGCTGCTAGGGAGGCTGAGGCAGGAGGATCGCTTGAGCCCAGGAGTCTGAGGTTGCTGTGAGCTAGGATGACGCCACGGCACTCAATCTAGCCCGGGCAACACAGCGAGACTCTGTTTCAAAAAAAGAAAGAAAGAAAATAGAATGGTGGTTGCCCGGGGCTGGGAAAGAGGGGGATTGGAGAGTTTTTGTTTAATGAGTACAGAGTTTCCGTTTGGGAAGATGAAAAAGTTCTGGAGATGGGTGGTGGTGATGGTTACACAACAATATGAATGTACTTAATGCCACCGAACAACACACTTAAAAAATGATTAAAACAGCAATGATGTTTCATTTCCACGTGCATTTTGCCAAATTAGAAAAGACGTTTTAGAGTCACCCACATGTTTATGCATAGAGTTTTTCTTTTTACCTACATCTCCCCTTTACCTACACAGTAACATAATTTCCAGAATGGTCACCTTCTACCATTATGGTAGTGAAATAACAGAATTTCACAGCTGTTTGGAAAAAACAATGTATTTGGATTTGTGTGCTTTTCAAGTGAAACTAAACTAGTTTTTAATTGGTTGAAAAAATGCTAAAATGTTAAATTTTATGTTATATACGTTTTAGCACAATAAAAAAAATGTGAAGCGTCAAGGAAAATGATTCCCAAGCAGTGAGTACAGTTCCTGTTCCCTCTTTGCATAAGCTACTCTGCTCTAGAACTATTATAGGATGGTTGCCCTTTTCCAACCTTACAGAAAAATGTTACAGTAAATGATTTTTAATGGATTTCATCAGAGGGATATGGAATCTGCTACAATCTTCCGATACACTGGTCTCAATGCCTACTCCTCTAGGGGGCTCTGCCAAGGAGGTGGAAGGAACCGAGGGAAGGAAAGGTGGCTGAACTACCGGGCGTTTTCCTGGGTAGCACATGGCACAGACTTGCTAAGAGAAATATTGGCATCAATAGGTTTATGCGATGGGTCATTAAGAGCATTTCTCTCCAGTTCCCCAGATAAACAACCTACTTATCACTTGCCAATGACAAGAATTTTGGAGATAGTGGAATGAAACTCCAATTCAATATTTCAGTAGCTCTCAAATTATTTTGATTGCAACCCATGGTAGGAAATGAATTTTACGCCATGACATAATGTGCTCATTCATATTGATGAATTTATATAACTGAAGCAACAACTGAGGTTTCACCAAATAATATTAATACTATCCACTATTACATGCAGGCCACTGTGACATTTTACCTGCTCTTCTCCTAAGTTCTGTTCTACTCTACTCCACTTTTTAAATGCTGGTTATCATCCATTGCATTTATTTCAGGGCCTCTAATAGGTCTAGACCTGCAGTTGAAAAATACTGCTGTGTGTCTGATACTCCTTCTGTGGGTTCAGATGACACTGCTTGCTCCAGACGAGTAACCAGAGGTGAGACTCCCTATGCAAGCAAGAGGAGCCTTCAGGAAGGTCAATTTCTGCTCAGTCTCAGAGGGAAAAAGCCTAATGTGGCAACGTAGATTGCGAAACGTGTGCATGAGCCACGGGGCCATAGGCAAGGCTCAGTGGGAGAGGCTTGGATCGTGTGTCTGCCTTTCAACAGAATACTGAGTGTGGACGTCAGTGAGGTCCACCCTTCCTGGATATCACAGCAGCATTATAAAATCAAATCTAATTTGGGCAATTAGGGAAAAGGCAAAAACAGGAAGCTCTGGGGTCTTGCTAAACATTTCAGTAAAGAAAGGAGTCCGTAGACTGTGCAATAGTTTTTCAGAGAGAAATTAAAAGTCAGGAAATGTTTGAGCACACACACGGTGTCACTTGCACTTTTCAGAGCCCTCTGCACCCCATTATCTACCCTGCTGCTAACTCCGTCTTTTTTGCCATGTTGTCTAGGACGCTGGGAAACAGAATGTTGGAACCTCTTGCCCAATTTCTCTGTTTTTTTGTTTTGTTTTGTTTATTTTTCCTGTGCATGTTGGAGAGAGATCTGAAGGAAGTTAGGCCCCCAGGGGAGTATGTGCTTACTGGCTACTTACAGTCAAGCCCAGGATGAGAGGAATTGACATTCATTGCGATCACGTGGAAAAGCACGTACAGTGCAGTAACAAGTACCAGGCACCATAAAAACACATTATTTTTGGCAGATCATGTTGAAAGTATTATGGTTTCCAGGGCTCAGAAACCAAATGAAGAATTCACTTTCAAAACAAACTGATGCCTGTCTATGCAGGCTCCAGACACTCCCTCACGTGGTGTAGATGTTCACGGAAGTCATCCAACATGCTTCGATTGAGGCGTTCTCAGGGTTCTTAAGGCAAGCTTCTGGCTCCCTTCTCTGCTCACTTTCTCACAGATGTGCCTAATGATCTAAAAGGGGCAGGCCCCTTTGCTACCTCATACAGGTACCGGGGCACTAACAAGGTTGTGGTTTCCAGGGTAAATGGACATTGCCAGCACAGGAGCCTCTAGGATGCCATATGGATGCCACACAGTTTAGGTTATCATTTCTGTTAGTTTCAAATGATAGAATGCTAGGCTGGAACCATGTTGAAAGATCACCGTTTTCAATTCCTTCAACACATCATCTCAAGTCACCTCGGATACCTGGGAATGGCCTCCCCTCCCAAGCCCACCTCCTCCAAATCACTCCAGCTCATATTTTCCGTTTTCTCCATTTCAGTGAACAGACTGTCCTTACCACAGAGTTCAACAATTCATTTCCCTGTGTTTTTTTTTTTCCCGTGGATAACATTCCATGTTTCCACATAGATGGCAACTTCCCTCTTTGGCCTTGCCCTCCTTCTTCTCTGGCACATGGCATTGTGCTCTGTTTGTCAACTGGAGCCACCAATGTCTGCCTTGCACACATTCATTAAGGCAGAAGGAGAACCAAGCTGAAGACGGTGTCTGCTAATCTCCTCAAAAGACAAAATTCAGCCAGAAGGGAGGAGCATAAATTTCTGAAGAGGAATCTTATCATGTGAAAGAGATTTTGCTGAATTTTCCAAGAAACCTCCTGTTAATCACCAAGTGTGTTGGGTATGACATTTTTAGCTGACTGAAACAGAAAATTACTAATCAAACAGCTTAAACAATATGAGTGTATTGTCTCACATAACTTAAAGTCCAAAGGCAGCTTGGGTTCCAGGAGGAGATGGTTCAGGGCTACTCAGGAATGTCATCAAGGACAGAGGATATTTCTGTCCTTCCATTCTGCTGTCCTCAGCATCACTTCATTCCAGGGCTGGTTCTTCTCAATGTAACAAGATGGCGGCCACCGGATATCAGGCCACACACTTCGAGCTCATACCCAGCAGGAAAGAATGAATGGAAGCAACCTTTGCCCATAGTCTTCTACTTTAGTCTGATTGGGCCAGAATAAATCATGTGTTCATCACTGGCCCAAAGACTGTTGCCAGAAGAATGTCTTGTGCAAATTCGTATAGATCAAGGCTTCTCAATAGCAGCACTATCCACATTTTGGACTGGATTATTCTTTGTTGTAGGGTCTGTTCTGTCACTGTAGGATTTTTAACAGCATTCCTAGGCTTTGTAACACTTCACCACCACCAGTCAAAAGAATTCAAAATGTCTCCAGAAATTGTCAACTGTCCCCCAGGAGAGAGGCAAAATCACCCTGGAGTTGAGAACTGTAGGTGTAGACCAATCAGGTTACTTGTTTCTGTGCCTCAGTTTTCTCTTCTGTAAAATGGGACTCATAATAGTAGCTTTCTCATATGATCCTTATGAGAATTAAATGAGTTAATTTACATAAACATATAGAAGATAGTAAGCACTATATAAATGTTAACTACTACTTTCATCTACTATTCGGTGTATGGAATATAGGATGTACTCAATATATATTTTCTGAATAATGAATGAATTCAGTGGGAAACTCATTTCTATCCATGTAACACTGATACAACTCAGCGAAATTATATTCTATAATGCCACTCCTGCTGAAAATTTCTGAAGTTCAGATTATACTCTGGATTTGTGGGGCATTTCAAGTGTCACCATTGAAATATAAGGCCTTATTATATGTGCAAGTGTAAAACCGGGTCCTGTTGAGAATTTGTATGGCCACTGCTTAATGAGAAGGGCAAGCTAGTGGGAATCAGGGACCTTAGACGGGCTTGCTGATTTATTCATCCAAAACGTGGAGTGAGTCTGCTCTGCCTTGTATTCTGGAAAACAAGACTGAGAGCATTTCCTTAGCTGAACGTTGTAGAGTTGGAAATGCAGGTTGAAGTCCATTGAATGAACTTGCTGAGAGTAGTGTCTTGATGACATAATTTAACTGTATGCATTTTTTCCACTTTATTACTGTTCATAATAATAATGACGTTTCTATTTGAATAGTGCCCCATATGGTTTTAAAAATCACTTTCACATTCCTCTCTAAACACCAGGGCCAAGGAAACCACCGTTCATGAGAGGAAAGTAGCAGCATAAATACTTCTTCAGAGCCATTTCTCAGCAAATCAGCAGAGTGGGGACTGGAGAGTGGAGCAGGGGAAGATATGGTAGAGACAAGTATAAGAGCTTTTGGCTAAGCACAGTGGGTTGGAAACATGTGACCGCTATCCTGCAACTTCACTGATATGTTAGGGAAAAACCATGTTACACATAACATGACATAAGTCATCAAGGACAAAGAGAATGGGACGGGCATCACTAGGTAAGAAACATTGGAATCGGGGAGAAGGAAATCAGGGGTGTGTAAGTGTGGGTGTGTGTGTGTGGAGGGAGGTGGTACGGAAGAGCTAAGGTCACTTCTTCATAGGAAAAGTGCACATTCATCTGCTCAGGCTGCCATAACAAAATACCACTGAGTAAGTGGCTTAAACTATAGAAATCTATTTTTTCATAGTTCTGGAGGCTGGAAGTCCCAGATCAAGGTGCTGGCCCATTTAGTTCCTGGTGAGGGCTTTCTTCCTGGCTTGCAGACAGCTTGCTGCCTTCTTACTGTGTCTTTAGATGGCCTTTCCTCGGTGCATCCTCTGAGAGCGAGCCCTCGTATCTCTTCCTCATCTAATAAGGACACCAGTTCTATCAGATTAGCGTCCCACCTTTATGACCTCATTTAACTGTAACTACCTCTATAAAGGCCCTATCTCCAGATACAGTCACATCTAGGTTTCGGGTTTCTACATATGAATTTTGGGGGTCACAATTCAGTTTATACTAGAAGTCAATAGAAGATATGAAATGGTAAAACAAGAAATAGCTTATCATTTACAAAAAATGAAGTAAATATACAAGGAAATAGGTAAGAGTTAGAAGAGATTGCCCAGGAGCAGAAAGGGTGCAGAGAGATGAGGCAAGGTATTACTGAAAGTTTGGTCCTTATCCCAGTGGCCAAACAAAGAACAAGGACAAGCGATTTGAGGAGAAGGAAAGAGAAGTTTATTAATTTGCCAGTGAATGAGGAGGATGGTAGACTCTCATCTCAAAGAACCATCGTCCTCCCTTTAAGCAGAAATATGGAGCTTTTAAAGGGGATTTTCAGCTTTGGGCTATTGCCGATGAACTACAGCATCTCCTGTGGAGATGATCCCATGACCTGTGTCCCAACAAGTCCATTGAGCCAACTGCTGTGGTTTAAGATACTAGAAAACAAAGAACAAAGAACACTCCTCTACCCCTCTGATTAATGGTCTTGGGCAGGGATGCAGGTTTTAATTCCCAAAAAGAGTGTGGGGTGGGGAGGGTAAAGAGATAGCTCATAAAACATTTTGCTCTTTTTCAGGCCTTGACCTCTGTTACAAAAGGAAAAAGAAAAGAAAATATATAGAGAAAATTAACTGTGCATGGGCTAAAAGAACCACTCAAGTGATCAATTTTTAAAAATTATTCTCTGGAACATTGCTCTAATCTTATAGCTGGAGAGTACTTAATTTGTTGGTGTCCCCGGAAGAGTTAGGCTTTCTTCTGCTTATTTTATTTTACCTTCAAAGGTAGAAAATTAGATGGTGAATACCATTGCTTAAAAAAAAATTAGAAGTAAAAAGATCCATGAGAAATTTTAAAAATAAAAGCGGGTACCTTGGATTAGAATTGTGGGTCAGACTATGTAATTGGGTAAGGGAAGCAAAGCAAAGCTGAAGCTATGTGGTATTTTGACAGGTACCAACAGGACTTTATTTGATAAGAATTTAGTAAACATTGCTCACAAAATTTCTTAGTAAACTGGATATAGAAGACTGCTCCTTTAACATGTAACAGAGCATTAATGTAGACCCAATAGTTGATGCCATGTGTAATATTGAAAAAATAGCGGCCTTCATGTAAACAGCCAGAAAGAATGTGAGACGCTAGCCATCCTGAAGCCATCCTAGCCGATGAAATAAAACAGAGGGAGAGGGTAGAAGAAAGGAGGATATAAATTATTATTTGCAGGTGATGTGATTGCCTACGTTGCAAACCATAGAGAATCTACTGAAAAAGGAAATAATATAAAAGAGATATTAGATAATGGCCAGTTGGAAAACAAATATACAAATATTAATACCTTGCTTAAGCACTAGCAATAGCAAATTCAAAAATAATAATGAAAGAGGTGCCACTTGCAATAGAAATTTAAAAATATATATATATAATGTACCTAAGAATCAACTTCTCAAAAAGATGTAACATGTATATTTTAAAAATAAAACAACATAAACTATATTTAAAAACAAATAACAAATCAGGAAAAAATATCTGCAAGTACGTGGCGAACCAAACTTCTTATCTCTGAGTTTACAAATAAACAAAAAAAGGTGAAATGCTGACTGGAGGAGATTTGCCTGTAGGGGCTGCCCCAACCAAACACATGAGTGTTAAACCATTGAGTTTTCAGAGTTTGTTCTTCCTGTAGCAAAGCTTCTCCTATTCTCAATAATATACCAGTCAGAGACTCTGAAACAGTTTTTTAAAAAAGAATTTGATATTTGGGCACTTAAAAAGGATCAAACTATTCTTAATGGGCAAAATGAGAGCTTGGTTGGACTTCCTTAGCCTTATTTTATAATTTAGTACTTTGAAATTTTCAAATAGCATGTGGGGAGTACTGTAATAATTCCTATGCTCAAGGTTCTGAGAGTCTGTATCTCTGCTGTCCTGAACGCGGAGGCCCTCCCAGCTTCCCAGTGAAGACGGCTCACTGGTGTCTTCTCAGTGTCTCCAGGCCCTTTGCTAAATACACTCTCCATCCCCAGAGTAGCTCTACTTTTGTTCAGGGATTCCCTTTACTTGGAATGTTTGCCCTAGCTTAGCTTTCAAGTTCAGATCAATTCTATTTCTTCCAAAAAGCCTTTCTAGATTCTCCAAGGAGTAATTGATTTTCTTCTTCTGCAATTCCATGTGTTCTTCCATAATACCATAATGCCCACTACACTTGTAACCGACACCCCCAGCCCCAGTACATTAGCACGTGCGCACTGAAGAAGCTCAGGGGATTTCACCCTAAAATATGACTTCTTGGTATAAAGCGTTTTGACTCAAAGGCCCTTAGAGGTCAGCAGGCATTGAAAGGGGCTTTCCCTCTATCTGCATAAAACCAAACAGACCCATGAAAAAGAACAATTATCTTTCATTCCCCTTCATATTATCTCAATATATTGCAGGAAAGAAAATCAAGAATGCAACCAGACCTGGCCCAGATCATTTTAAATATAATACCTATCTCTCAGGTTAATTTAATTTCCAAAGAGAATCATTTACAGGTCGATGTTTCCCCCTATCCATTCATTCTCCCAAGTATCTATTCATCCTCCCTAGTAACCATTTATTGCCCCTAAACAGAATTATCTATACTCCTCATCTGTACTTCCCCTCTAAAATGAGGGTATATGAATTTCTGGACCGTATTGGGATATTGGGTAATCACTCTGTGATCTCCCTGTCTACATGGTAAATAAATCTCTTTCTCTTATTAATCTGCCTTATTGTGAGTTGATCTTTCAGCAAACTTCCAGGGCAAAGCGGAAGTTTCCCTTCACCCCCACAACACTAAATTGTAGCTTTTGGAAAACAGGTACTATTCCTTACTCACTGCTGTCTTCATCATAACATGTGCTCAGAATGTGGTAAAAGTTCAATGCATTTGTAAATCTTAGTAAAATCACTTTTTTTCACAGACACAGCCATGTGGTATCTTTGAAATTATCATATAGGCCTGCTCCATTTATACGTAGGAAGGGTCCCCACAACATATCTGTGTTCATTCATGCAAAAAAAAAAATCCAGAATATCTGTTCTAAACCAGGCACTATCCTGAATGCTGGGGCACTGTATATCCCTGGGTAACTATCAGGACAGCTACAAACCACCTACAGAGCGTTCCTACTATGTGCCAGGCTCAGCGTAGATGAGTCACTCTCAGCCTGAGCCCCTGGTCAAGGCTGAGCATTCCAGAACTTTTTTCTTTTTCAGGGAAATGCAGCCTCCCAGCATCTGGAGAGGCTAACCTCTCATTTGTTCATGTTTGCTCTCCACACCAGGATTTTTTTACTTTTAGGAACAGGCTGTTCATGTTTTTTTGGCTCATATCTCTATGTTCCCATACCATTGTGATGTAACTTAGAACTTATTTTATAGAACTGAACTCAATTCAATTTTGAAATTGTGTAAGAGATCTACCCCACCCATTTTCTTTCCATTAAAAAGCAGAGGGGTGTATGTAGGAGCCATTTATTAAGGATCCCTGGGGCTAGTCCCAGCCCATTATTTCACCACTTCCTTACAGCTCACTGGGAAGGGAGGGGAGAATTGGAAAGGGGAGACTCATTCTTTCTGAATGATTGTTTGGCCAATGCACAGGGACCCCCACCTCAAGAGAACCATCCTGCTCCCACTAGGGAAGCAGCGCTCAGAGAGTCAACCCAGAGGCAGGGCCGGCTGTATCAGATTGTGAAGAATGGTGCGGATTGGGAGGTGGGATGTGGCCAACAACAGGGAAGGCGTGACAGGAGGTGATAATTATTAGAACATGACACTTGAGAGCAGGATCCAAGTCTATTCAGTACAGCCCCGGCACCAACTTGGCTTAGTAACTGTTCCATGAGTTTAAATAGACGTTAAATGAGTAAATGAATGTCATATTTTTGTTTTCTTCTCCAAGCACTCTGTAAAATTCATGTCCCCTCTGTAACTCAGGAGTCAGGAATTTGGTGAGGTACGCAGGGCTTCATTTGAAAAGCAGCCTGCTAGTCATCAAGGCCCAGGATGCTTGGGTGGAAAAAGCACAGGTTAGGGAGGGTAAAGTATTATAGAATAGGGTCTTTCCAGAGCGTTTTCAAGTAGGCTAGAGCCCCTCTTCCCTGCACAGTTAGGTTCAGGCTTCTGTGTAATCCTCCCAACATGCTGACGGCTCTGTGAGAACAGAGGCCAGCAGCATATGACGATGGTTTAATGGGCTCTGCCGTGGTACAGTCCTGGATTCTAGTCCTGGTTCTCCACTAGCACCGGGGAAGTCATTTAAGCACCTCAACCTTCAACTGGTCATCCGTAAAACGGAGATGGTAATAGTAGCTGTCTCATGAAGTTGATGGGAAGATTAATTTACATATGATGCACGTAAAGTACTTGGCCCAGCCCGTGGGACATAGCAAGGTCTGAATAAATGAGAGCTATTATTATCATTAGTTCAAGACCTAGCACATGGCACTGACTTCATGGATGTTTTTCAATTGCCTCACTGAAACG
>CAUYSK010021661.1:0-18949 GCA_963575035.1 Avahi laniger
AGGCTGTGTGAAGGCGTGGGCTCCGTCAATGTCTGTGAGTATCCGCCTGAAATCCTCTAGAAAAATGGCTTTGTTCACAGGCAAAGCTGAACCCTTTGGTCTAAGCCACTGGGCCTCGAATATTCCCTCACGTAAGAGAGAGCCTTTCATCGTCTCCTGGCCCCTCCTCGGGGACCACGAAGGGAGTTAGAGAAAATAGAGCTGAGCGCCCTTTACTATTGGCAACTGTGAGCCGAGGCCATGCCGGGGCCTGGCAGCTTTGCTCCTCTGGGTCCAGGGGTCCTCGGTTCCTTCCTGCTCCAGGCCCTCAGATAGGATGTGCAGCTGAGGGACAGGGTCTACGTTGTCAACCACTGGACCCCTTGAAGAGCAAGCAGCTCCTACAATGCCGCTGCCCTCTGGGGCCTGTCGCGGGGCAGGTGCGATCACAGCGAGCCCTCACCCCTCTGTGTCGCCTCTCCCCACAGGTGTCAGCAGCTCCCGTGGTGGAGTCTCCTGCGGGGGCCTCACCTACAGCGCCACCCCAGGGCGCCAGATCACCTCTGGGCCCCCAGCCACGGGGGGTAGCATCACAGTGACAGCCCCCGACTCCTGTGCACCCTGCCAGCCCCGCTCCTCCAGCTTCACCTGCGGAAGCAGCCGGTCCGTCCACTTCGCCTAGTGGACTCCAGAGCCTGCCCTGCCTGTGGCAGCCAAGCACTGAATGGTGTGTGAATGCAAAACATGTGCTTGCTTCCAGAATCTTCCACATGTTCCTGCAGAGGGAAAGAGCCTCCCTCCGTAGGAGGCCGCTATCCTCCACCTTCTCATTTTGGGGAGCTGTGTCCTAGTTTTCCTGGTGGCTTCAGTTTAGAGTCATTCCCAGCCCTTCGCTTAACTCCAATCTGCCTCCAGAATACCTGTGGCAATTTGTATTCTCTGTACCATTCACCAAGCTCTCTGGGACACAAACAGTCACCTAGAGTGGCTGGACAGCAAGGGAGCTTGGCCTTCCCCTGGGTCGAGGCACGATCCTGACCTCCCAAAACCTGGTGTCCTCACAGCCCTCTGGTGAAGACCCAATCCCCGCTAGGCCTGCTCTGGAGGCTTGGATGCCTGTGGCTTCTGAGGGACAGATGGGCCCCAGGGCCTCTCACTCGGTGTGGACTTGCTGTGCTGGCCTCCCTCCCCTGCCTTCTACACCCTGGTGGTGACAGGCTGCATCTCCCGCTGGGCAGCCTCGCAGCTGCCTCGCTTCCCCCACTCTGCTGGGCCTCCATGTTTACAATAAAGCCCATGGTCATATATATAATGCGTCCTGAGAATGTTTCCTTTGTTCTGCCCACTTTGCCCTCCTACCCAAGTTTCACCCAGTCAGCCACAGAGGGAGGGAGCGAGGGCTGTCTCCAGGTGCCTTAGCCCTACCCCACATACACTGCATCTTCAGGGGCACAGGGGATGGGCGGGCAGCCCCAACAGAGACTGCCCCTCCTCCCTGCCTCTCCCCATCAGGGGCAGGTATCC
Source organism: Avahi laniger (assembly GCA_963575035.1). Lineage (NCBI taxonomy): Eukaryota > Metazoa > Chordata > Mammalia > Primates > Indriidae > Avahi > Avahi laniger. The sequence goes on from CAUYSK010021661.1 coordinate 1,504, forward strand.
TCGTGCACAGGCCCTGACAACACCTGATACACTCACACGCACACACGCGCACACATACATACACGCAGACGTCCGTGTCAGAGACCCTGACGTCTAGAGGCCCCTCTCAAGCATGGACTGAACCCACAGAGGTCCTCCTCCCCTCTCCCACTCCCGTGGGCCCAGATACGCACCTACCCTCTGCCGAAGACCAGGCACAGACCCTGCACCAGGGCCCTAGACTCCAAGACGCCCACTCCCATACACACACAGACCTCCCACCACCACTACCCCACAGAATCCGAGATGCAGAGAGCCCCCCAGGCCTGGCCTGACCATGAGCCTGGCAGGCCCGACGCCAGGAAGGGCTGAGAGCAGCTGGCATGAAAGTTGGCTGGGCCACCTGAAACCCGGGCCTGGGGCAGCTGAACACTGTGGCCCTCTCACCACAAGAGGAATGTGCTCTGGCAGCACAGGACACGGGGGGAGGGGTGCAGCCTTCCCACCCTCTTGGCAGGGGGAGACTCCAATGCGCACTCGCGGGCAGAGGCTGAACTTCCCTGTGGCCTTTCTGGGCTTCCTCAGGAGCAGCACTGGGAGGATCCGAGCCTCAGCTAGATAAAGAGTGCGGTCGCCATGTGCTTTCTCAGCCGCCTGCCCATGGGCTTCCTAGACACCAGGGGAGGCCCTGTTCTCTAGTCCCTGTCTCCCCACCCCTTCCCCGCCAGCTCAATGAAGCCAGGAGACCAGGCACCAGGCATAGGGATCACCCAGGCCTCAAAGAGGCTGCTTTATTGGAAGCTGTTCTGATACCATTTTTCAGATTGTCTTGGGACCAGGGAAAGGAGGAGCGGATGGGGTCCTCCTGTGACTGTGGGCTGGGGAATGGGACTCAGTTGCGGGCACTCCTGCGGCTGGTAGAAGCAGTCCTGGTGGAATAGGCCTGCAGGGCCCGGGCACCCGCACTGCTGGAGAAGCGCAGGGCATTGCTGCCCATGGTTCCCCCGAAGGCCAGCCCGCTGCCACCGCCACCAGTAGACCTCACTACGGCTGAGAGAGAAGGGAGGAGGGCCCCTGTCAGTGTGAGGCACGCTACCAGGGACCCCACCCCTTCACTCGACCCCCATCCTCCCTCCCCCTGGCTCCCTTCTGCCTCCCTCCACAGGCCAATGCAAAAGGAGCCTCTGACAGAGGTCGGGGCCGCTCCACAGGTGCTCCCTGCCTCACCCCGCCCTCCTGCGCTGTCCCCCTGGGCCATGGAGCCTGGCTAGATGTGTGCTCCAGGGGACCTGTTGGAAGCTGTGGGAGGCCAGGAGGCTCTGGCCTCCAGCAGCAGGACCCTGGGCCCCGTCTGCCGCTCTCCAGACCCGGCCTTTTCTGGACAGCACAGGGGGCGCCTCCTGTGGGCTGCAGCAAGGACTTACAGATGTTCACGGCTCCCACTCCATCTCCAGCCAACCTGGGGGCAGAGGACAGACCTGTGAGGGCAGCTCTTCCCTCAGCGCAGGAGGGAAGCACTCCCAGGCGCCCTCATTCTAGGCCCCAAGCAGGACCCCAGCCTCCAGCCCTTCAGCCTTGTGAGCAGGAGTGAGGGAAGGGAGGGTGCACCTCGGCCCTTCTACCTACTGGCCACAAGACTCGGGCAATGTCTCAGAGCCTCCATTGCCCACCTATAAATTGGGTCTAACCACAGGGCCAAGGTCATAGGCTTGTTTGTGAGGGTTAGATGACATAATTTGCCTGCAGCCCCAGGCACCCAGGATTCAGTGAACGGGAGCTGCACTTACTGTTTATATAGATGGCCGCCTTCCCTCACCAGATCATAAGATCCTGAAAGTGTCTGTAGCCTATTGATACTGGTATCTCTAGCCCCCAGCATGAGGCCTGGCAAAGTATTAATAATTGCTTAACGTGTGTTGAAATAATTAGTGAATTGCTGACTGATCGAATAGGGGTGGGGCTGAAACAGGTTTTGCCGTGGAAATTAAAAATCTATCGGAGACAGCTGGGTATGTTTGTTTTGTGACTCACAGCCCCATTGTCACCAAGCCCTTGGCCCTGGGGGATCAGTTTGTTTTGCAGAGAGGAGAGGTACCTCACTTTGGTGGAGGGAATAAAGGGAGCCTAGCTGGCCTCTGCAGCCCTCAGCCCAGGAAGGGAGCAGAACAAAGGCCAAGGCAAGAGAAGGGTTTGCTAGAAGCTTCCAGAGGCCTTGTTCAAATGATCCCTGCAAGTGCTGGGAGTTGCTGGCGCTTGTGGGTGGGGAAGAGTAGCCAGGTTGCAATTAGGCAGCAACTCTAAGAATTTCTGGTACAATGCCTAAAGAACTCAGAAGGAAGAGCCCTGAACATCCAAGGCTCTAGTGATTTGTGTGATTTTTCTTTTCTCATTCTAAATAAGTATTAGTTTTGTGCTCAATTTTTTATTTGTAACTTTGTATTTTTAAAGAAAGCCCCCCAATTTTTAGGAGTTTCTGGACCACAACTCCTGGATCTGCCCCTGGAAAGAGCTGAAGGGTTAAGGGATAAAAGCAAAGTGTCCCCCCAGGGGTGAGGAGGGGATGGTACCCTCTCAGAGAATCAGGATCTAAGCCTAATTATAGCAACCTGGACCAAGATGAGGCTCTCAGAAGGGGATGTCTCCTACTTGCTGTGTGACCTTGGGCATACTAATGACCATCTCTGAGCTTCGGTCCCCTCATCTGCCCATGGGAGGAAGCTAGATAAGGTCCCACTCTAAGGGTCCCCCAGCTCTGACTTCTATGAGGAAAAAAGGCCCAGAGTAGCCAGGCATGGAGGCTTATGCCTGTAATCCTAGCCCTCTTGGAGGCCAAGGTGGGAGGACTGGTTGAGCTCAGGAGGTCGAGACCAGCCTGAGCAAGAACAAGACCCTGTCTCTACTAAAAATAGAAAAAATTAGCCAGGCGTTGTGGTGCGCACCTGTAGTCCCAGCTACCTGGGAGGCTGAGGCAGGAGTTTGAGGTTGCTGTGAGCTAGGCTGACGCCATGGCACTCTAGCCCGGGCTACAGAGCGGGACTCTCTCTGAAAAAAAAAAAGTCCCAGGGTATGGATTCCAGATAAAGTGGGGCTCCGGGACCCACGGGGGAGGAGGGAGCAGAGAGAGAGCCATCTTGGCTAGAGCTGCACTGTGCCCACATCAGCTTCTCTCTTCCCGGAGGCCTTTGGTGTTCATTCCTCTTCCCACAAAGAAGGCTGGGTGCGAACCCTGGGAAGGGGGTACGCCAATTGCAGAACAGAGCCCCTTCTCCTCCATGCCTCCTACTCACCCTGCGGCATGTGTCCTCCTCGCCGCTCACATCCAGGCCTCTGCCCTAGCACCCTTCGTACCCCAGCTCCTTCCTCTCTGCTCTGTTCACCTCTCCCCAGCCCCTCAGCAATAATGCTCAGAAAAGAAAGCGTTCCTTTATAAACTCAGCATTTTATAAATGCAAGTAACTGGTCTCCGTGGGCTTCTTTTGCAGATGTTTTTTCTACTCAACTGATCTGCAACTTCCCGGAAGCCCAACGCTGTTGCTTTTCACCCTCTCTAAATCCTCGCCTCCCCCAGGGTACAATTCTAAAGCCTCATCTGTTGACTGAATGAATCAACCAACCCACAGCGTGAACAAGAAGGCCCAGTTTCACGGAGAGGCGCCATTGTTGCTCACGCAGAATTCCCTACCAGACTAACCCGTCCCAGCCTCCACTGGGACTCCAAGTGAGTGTGCAAACATCTCTGGGGACAGACATCACCCTCCTCTACCACATTCGGTCAATAGTACTTATTATGTAGTGAGAAGTGTCACTTCCTGGCGTCATGGAAGACACTTGGACCGGGAATCAGCATGCCGTGACTGCACACTTGTCCCGTTCCCTCAATTAAGGAAACCAAATCACAGCGTTCCCCTCCACAGACTAGGGAATCGGTATCTGACCTCACGACTTGAACGTATTCTGAGGATCAGGTGGGATAACCCTGCTAATAGCCACACTCACAAAGGGGCTGTTTCACTTTGGCTTCCCCACGAGCTTTACACTACATGGGGCCTTCACTGAGGGCAAAGAAACAAGCATCAGCTCTGCCTCCCTACAGCCCCAGCCCCAGCGCCCCGCAGAGGAGGGACACATGGGAAATGCTTGCCAATGGGTGAAGGTCAAGCCCCAGAAGGATCCCCTTCCCAGCTTCCCTGTCCTCACCGGCTCTCCTCGCCCTCCAGCAGCTTGCGGTAGGTGGCGATCTCAATGTCCAGGGCCAGCTTGACGTTCATGAGCTCCTGGTACTCACGCAGCTGTCGCGCCATGTCCTGTTTGGCCTGCTGCAGGGCGGCCTCCAGCTCCTCCTGCTTGACACGAGCGTCCTTGAGGGCCAGCTCTCCACGATCCTCAGCCTCGGCAATGGCAGCCTCCAACCTGGCACGCTGTGGGCAGTAGTGGAGCTGTGAGCTGGGGGACAGGGCTCACCAGTCACTGCCTTCCTGCCTACCCATCCCACAGCGAGCACCTGGGCAACCTGCTTCAGGTGGCTTCATCAGTATCGCCTACTCCCAAAGCACCAGGGAATCCAAGAGTTAAACACATGGGTTTGGGTAGCCAATGCTGCTAGCTTCCAATTCTGGATCCGCCACTTAATAGCTTTGTGACCTTGGATGAATCAATCCTTCTAAGCCAAAATCTCCTCTTTTCTAAAAGAGCAATAATCACATTGTCTACCTCACAGGGATATTTGGGGGATGAAATGAGATAAAACATAAGAGGTCCTTGGCACAATGTCTAGCACGTAGCAAGTACTTAATAAATGCTATTGTGATTATTATTAATAAATGCTATTGTGATTTTCAAATCTCCAGTCCTCTCAGCCCTTAGCTGGAGGAGCTCCAAGACTGTGGGATCTTAACTGAGTCCCCAAATGTCCAGCAGCTGACAAGGACCAGAAACCACCTTTAAAACAGAAATCATTGGGAACAGGCACAAAACAGGGGGCCTTGCAGCAGAGAGACACTACTGAGTATCCCCAGATGCCATGGGATGTATGCTCCACAGCCCATGGGTTTGGTCACGGACAGTCTGGTCCCGATGGGCCTGCGTCTGCCTTGAGCAGCTACCACTTCCTGCCTGGCCTTAGAGTTCCCTCTGCTTTGGGCTCCTCCCCCACTGCCAGGAGCCTGTCCCAGTCCCAGGCCTCACTGTGTTTGGCTCAGAGGGTGTCACCCCAGGCCTCTGCCAGGGCTCCTTCTCCTCCCTTTTCACCGACTTCTCTGCCCTCGGTCCTCTGCCCTCAGCTGAAACCCCTGCCTCTCTGCCTGTCCTCCCAGAAGGCCCTGACACCCTGCCCTTGGCCACTGCTCAGGCCTTGCCCTGCCACACGGGTGCCTCCTGGGCCAAGGCCATCCCCACTGCCTCTGGAGACCTCTCGGTGGAGGCAGACTCTAGGGGTCTGCCCTGGCGTGAGAGGAGAAGCGAATGTGGTGGAGGCTGCAGGGTCTGGGAAACCACCATTCACTGTTCTGTGCCTCCCTCCTGGCCTGGAAGCTGGCCCACTTCTCGAGGTGATTCACAGCCCTGCATCTGTGCCAGGAGGCCACCTCTGCCCTCCTGTAAATGGGCCTGCAGGGCTCTAATGGGGGGACATCTCTGGGTAAATCACCCCCACATCCCCCTGCCCCAGCTAATCTGGAAATCAGCTTTCTGAAGCTGCTCCATGTATCACCTTCCCTCCCTCGCCACTGCAGACACCTGCTCAGCCTGAGCTGCCATCCACACCTGTAGCTCAGCCAGGGCTTGGGGACCCTCCCTCACGAACACCTCCAAGCCCAGCATCCAGAAAAGCACATCCTCCCAGTCAGCCTCTCGTCTGAGACCTGTGCCCCACCGTGTGTCCAGTGCTGGGAGAGAGGAGCAGTGAACCACACAGACAAGGTCCCTGCTCTCAGGCATCTGTCATATTCCAGCGGAGGCAGGGATAGTCGATAACTGAATTAATAAGACAAACTTTCAGAGCATAATAGGTGCTTCAAAGGACTTCAGCTAGGCTGCTGATACAGTGGCTGGGTGTTTGAGGAAGCCATCTCTGGGAAGGGGTCTTTTGTCCTCAACCCCAGGGATGAGAAAGGGACAGCCACAGACTGAGCTGGGAGAACCACATTCCATGTGGAGGGAACACCAAGTGCAAAGGCCCTGAAGCATGACCATGTTGGCAAATGCAAGGTACAGGAAGCGGGCTAGTGTGGCCCGAGCAGGGTGAGGGGAGCTGTGGGAAGTGAGGGCTGGGTGGGAAAGGGCCATGGAAGCCATGGGACGGGCTTCTGCTGGCCTCTGTGTCCCCTGTGAACTGCGAGCTCCTGGGCACAGCACACGGCGCCCAGAGGTAGGTGCAGGCAGGGCTCAGTAGCAGCGTGGTAACTGATGGTGGTTCTCCTCTGGCCGGCCAGCCTGAGGCTCCCTCCACACACTCCATGCCCATCCAGATTCTTCTCCTGCCTTTGGCCTGTGCCGGGACCTGCCAAGAACATTCTGTCCTGGAGCTCTCACAAGTGGGCCTGAGACGTGAGCTGCACCGGCTCTGGCCCAGGAGGAGCCAGGAGGAGGGCTGGTCCCCACCTGGTTCTTGATGTTGTCGATCTCAGCCTGCAGCCTCTGGATGGCCCGGTTCATGTCCGCAATCTCCTTCTGGGTGTTCCGGAGGTCGTCCCCGTGCTTGCCTGCCTGGGCCTGGAGGGTCTCAAACTAGAGGAGCCATACAGAAAGATATGGCAGAGGGTGGGCAATAATTATAGGCTACTTGTCCCTCTCCCCATCCAAGGAAGGCCCCTCCCTGCTTACATTTCTAGAGAAGAATAGTCTGACTCCCAGCAATCCTTGCCTAATGCCAAGGGCCAGACTGCTGGACAGGAGGGCAAGCAAGGGGTTTAGTCTCCTCCAAGCCAGGGCAGGGAGGACAGGGAAGGCTCCCCAGGGCCATCCACTGACCCTGGGGCTCTTCCCACTCCCTAGTGCTCCATGCCCTAGTGCTGGAGAGTCACTGAAAGTCTGAGACCCTCACCTATTCAACAACCAGCCACACCCATTTCACAGATGAGGACAGTGAGTCCCAGAGAAGGGAAAGCACGGCCTGGGCATCACACAGCAAGTCAATGGTAGAACAAGGGCCCGAACCCAGGTCTCTTTGTTGGCACACCTGTGTTCTCACCCCTGCACCATGGATGACTCCCTGCCTCCATGCTTCTTCAATCCATGCCTCTGGATCCCTCATATGGGGGTGCTGGTTTACCCCAGCTCCTTCAGCACCTGAGGCTGTCCTCCCTCCATAAAGTATGGGTAATGATTTAGCCTCCCAGGTTTGGGGTGCTAAGATCAGGCTCTAGTTCCTGCTCTTCTATCTACTAGCTGTGTGGAGTTAGGGAAGTTACTTAGCCTCTCTGTGCCTCAGTTTCCTCATCTTTAAAATGGGTATAATGGTGTTTACCTAATAGGGCAGTTCTGTGGATTACATGAGTCAGTACAAGTAAAACATTTGAAAATTGCCTAGCACTATGTAAAGACTTGCCAAATTTTAGCTATTATAATTAGTAATATTAATCCATGTCTATTTATTTCCTTTGCCATCCTCTGGTCAGGCTGAGATCTCCCCTGGGGCAGGGATGTGGCCTTCACATCCTCTTCTCCCCAGAGCACCACAGACTTAACCACTGGTACCTGCCAGGACAGTATGACCCCAGGCCCTAAAGGCTTGAGAAACGTTGAGGAGTAAGGGAAGGTGCCACCAAGGATCCTGACAGGGGAGGAAATATGTCCCCATTGGCTGCACACCTTGGTCTGGTACCAGGCCTCAGCCTCAGCCCGGCTGCGGTGGGCCATCTCCTCATACTGGGCCTTGACCTCAGCGATGATGCCATCCAGGTCCAGGGAGCGGCTGTTGTCCATGGACAGGACCACAGACGTGTCCAAGTTCTGCGACTGCAGCTCTGCCAACTCCTGTAGGAACCCGACAGAACGTCAGGACTTGGACGTGACCCACCCCCGTTTCCACGCCCACGATAGATCCTCCATACACACGGGAAAGAGAAAGAAAGGACAGTCTGGAGTGGCCAAGTTGCCAGGCAGTGAGGGGACCCAGACCCAGCACACATTGCACGGTCCTTTCTGCCCACCCCCGGCTCCCTGAGGAGCCCAACAGCAGTGTCTCAAATATCAGTCTGGTAGGATTAAAAAGGATAAAGAAAGTGACAGTGTGGTGAGCTGTGATGGCTCCTCACTGGGAGGTGCCGTTGGGGCAAGAGCTCTCTTGTGAAGGGGCCGACAGGGAACAGGTGAAATAATCGTCTTCCACCCTGGAATGGAACACTCTGCAGCCTTCACACTGATGACTCGGCTGTACTGACGGACAGGGAGGTATGTCTGTGGTGTATACTGTAGCATGAAAAAAGATATGATTCTATTTTTATTAAAAATACATATTTCTATATCTGTATATATATACACATATGCACAGAAAAAGTCTGGAAAGGTAGATATTAATACAAAGATGGTAACAGTAGGTTTAAGTGATCTATTTTCAACTTTATGGTTTACTTAATTTTCTGGGTTTTTGCAATGAGTATGTATTACTTTCACACGAGAAGGAAATTTTATATATGTATTATACATAACATATATAAATGTATGTATGGTTGTATATGTGCACATATATAAAATACGTGGCAGACAAAGGAAAGACAGGACTGAGGTTGAAAGCGCTTGAAGCCCCTGAAACTGACATCCACGTGGAATTCGCTCTGGGGCCAACAGAGGCCGGATGTCCAAGCAAAGCCTCCACTGGACAGAACTGAGAACTGGTCTGTAATTAGCCTCGAGTGCTAATTATGCCCCAGTCTGGCCTCTGCCGAGGATTAGCCAGCCTATCTTCTGCCTAAGGCCAGAGATTCCCGCTGATGAAAGCAGAGGGGTTTTCAAATCCCTGTGAGGAAGGAGAGCTGGAAGCCGGGCAGGGCAAGGTGGGAGGGAAAGAACGAGAAGGAAGGGTGGACAGCGGTGTGGCGGGTTGCTGGGTGGCTGCCCACCCAGTACCTCTGGGTATAAAAGGCACTCCAGCCTCTCCTGACGTGGGCCCCCCTGTGTGCCCCACCTAGCCCACCCCGAGCCCCATCACAGCCTGGGGTCCCCTGAACTCCTCCTCGTTCCTTTCTGTCCCACCCTATCCCCCTTCCTTAGAAATACTGCAGCCATCCACGTCTCTCCAAGGCCAGTCCTGACCGACCCCACCCCCAGGTCTTCCTGAACGCCTGCCCATCACGCACTCCTGCATGCAGAAAGGATGAAGAGCAGGATAAACGCCCCCACGCCCCACACACACTCAGACTGGCCCAGAGGCAAGGGACTGAACCAGACGGCTCCCTGGCTAGGACAGGTAGGATGAGACACGTCCCCACCCCCGAGGTCCTCACCGTCTCATGGAGTGTCTTCAGGAAGTTGATCTCATCATTCAGGGCGTCCACTTTGGCCTCCAACTCCACCTTGTTCATGTAGGCAGCATCCACATCCTGGGGACAGGAGAAGGACGGGGTAGAGGGATACCAAGTCCTCAGTATAGGGGACATTTAGTAGGGGTGGGAGCAGCCCAGCCCTGTCCAACCCAAGGTCCAAACACCACTGCCCCACCAAGAAACACGATTTCTCTCAGCTGCCTGACACCATGGCAGGAAGTTTCCACCGCCGACGCCCCCCCCCCAATAGGGGCATCATCTCCACTCATCCCCAGGGCCAGAGGCGCTGGGGTCCCAGAGGCCCAACCTAGCACTCAACCAGTGCCTAAAGACTTAGATGGTTTGAACACACCAGCTAGCCATGTGACCTGGAACAAATCACTTCAGCTCTGAGCCTCAACTTCCCGTCATTGAGTGGGAGAAGAGTATAAAGTCGTTCAGATTCCCACACACCCTCCTAGATGGAAAATCTCCAGCCCACATGTTTATTTTGCAGCATGGGTGACTCTGATGCAGGTCAGAGTCCTGCCACCCCAGGTGGAAATGATGTCTAAGCCTCTTCCAGCCACACTGCCCTGGGGTTAAATTCCTGTGTGGTAGGGTTCACTTTGACTCAATCCTGAATCTCCAAGAGCAAGGGCCCAGCGCTCTGGTGCAGGTTGCAGTTCTTTGGACGGGCCCAGAACATGGAGCTACTCGGTGAGTGTGTGTTGAATCAAAGTCTTAAAAAGCGTGTAACTCCAAGCCCCCTGAGATACTCCTAAGGCCTTCCAACCTCCACTTGCAAATCTCCAGGGACAGAAAGCTACCTCAAGGCAGCTCCTCACTTTCATTCAGCAAACACTTCAGGCCGGCTACTTGTCACCTTTGTCTGTGATGAAATGTTCTGACTTCAATAGCGCATTTTCTTATTTGGGAAATCTCCCTCTCTAACCTCTATCCTTTGGTCTTCCCTCTTACCCCTAGAGGCCCAGAAACAAGTCTAGCCACTCACCAGACACACACATGCGCGCTCACTCTCTCACACTCACTCTTACTCTGTGGGACCCACAGGACAGGCTGTGTGGTAAGGGCCTGGCTTCCAGACCTCTCCCTCCCCAGCCCCATCTCTCCCCTCTTGCCCAGCCCAGGCCAGACCATGGCCACAGGTCCCTACCTGCCACTCAGGTGAGAGGCCCTGTCTTCCCCTGTCCCACATGTTTTCAGACCAGCCCCCTCCAGCCTGTCTGCCCCTCACCTTCTTCAGCACCACAAATTCATTCTCAGCAGCCGTGCGATGGTTAATTTCGTCTTCGTACCTGCAGCAAAGGGGGCGTGGTGTTGCCTCCATGCCCCTCCCACACAGGTGGGAAATCTGCCCTGTCTCCCCTCCACCCCCTCCTTAATGACACACCTGAAAAAGACAGGTGTCAGAGCTACAAGACCAAATCTCCCTGACTTCCACCTGGCTATTCCTGGGGCTTGAGTCTTGGCACGGGCAGGGGAGGGTAAGTGGTCGGCTGGACATGCAGGAAGCATGTCAGTTAAAACACACAAGCTGCATATACCGGAGGGAAGACAGCAGATAATAATAGCTCCGTGGAGGGAAGACAACAGATAATAATAGCTCCGTGTATGGACTGCTTTCTGTGGGGCGTGCACTGTTATGTGCTTCAGTCACTAAGTCATCTCATCCTCATGACAACTCTATAATGATGGCACCCGAGAGGGAACAGGGTCACAGGGAGGCTGGGTAATCTGCCCAAGTCACTAGGCGGCTCAGTGGCAAAGCCCAGACTTGAACCCTGGCAGCTGAATTCAGCCTGTGCCTTCACCACAACCTAATCCCACCCCGAGGGGTGAGGAAGGAGTTTCATGGGGAGGAACACTGTGGAATCAGGACAGGGGACACATAAAGTCCTGGAAGAACCAGGCCCCAGCTACACAGCCCAGCCCCCATCCCTACCCTTAGAAGGACACAGAAGAAGAGCCTAGCCTAGTGTTTATTTGGGGACTCAAAAAAGGAATGTCAGAAACAGGAGCTCAGCAGTGCCCGAGAGCTGCTGGGAGCAGCAGGAACAGCCGGGAACGGCGCTGGCAGGTAGCAGGACGCCCAGGCAGGGCGGACCCCTCCAGGAGCCCAGACTCAGGGTGGGAGATAGCCTCACCCACAAAGCCACACTCCCTCAGGTCCTGCAGAAGCTGTGGAAATATCTGCGAGGCCGCCTGCCCATCCCGGCCTCGGCCTCGGTGCTGCCCTGCGAGGCCCCAAGCAGCCCAGACTGGAGCGCCCTGAGCAGCTGCGCACAGGCCCTGCCCTGGGCCCTCCCTGGGCCCCTGCCGGCTTCTCGCTCAGCCCCGCCTGAGCTCAGCTGGGCTTCACAGGAAGGTGCTTGAGCACGTTGGGGTTGGGGGAGGATGGGGGGTGTACACATATGCACGCACACATGTGGAGTCCCTGACAACAGGGCTGCTGGTGGCCCAGGCCTGCCCTGCCCTGCACCTGTCTGGTCCCACCTGCTATGGGATTAATCCTATTGACTTTTGCCCTGGGGGGATGCTCCACAGGCCTGTTTGCTCTCTTCCAGTCAGAGCCAGTGTTCCTACTCCTGCTCGGTCACGCAGCCACCGGCAAAGGACAGAACTCTCTCACTCTCCCCACCCCCAGTGCCCACTGGGCAGGTGCGCCAGGGTGGGGCCCGGCCCAAGCTCCAGCCTTTGGCTTCTATTCAGTGGGAAAAGAGAGCTCAGCAAGCACCTTGGAGGCCTGTCCCCAAAGCCCCAGGCTTCCCGGCCCCTCCTCACAGCCTCCTTTCTGGCTCCCGCCCTGACCCGGCCACCCCGAAGCCCTTGCTCCCCTCCCCATTGCTCACGGCCATCACTTCCCTCCTCGCTTCTTTCCTTCTCCACCTGAGAGTCAAAGACCTAAAAATTCAAATCCTGGCTCTCACAGTGACCTGCTGTGTGATCTCAACCAAGTCCCTGAACCTCTCTGTTCTCCAATTCCTACCTGAACAAAAGGGAGCTGTTCCAGAATGATCTGTGAGGATCACAAAAGTTCTGAAGCACTCCTGTCATGAGATACCTGCCACCCCACCCTCCCTCGGAGCCAGGTCAAGCACTCAAAGTGAGCAGTGCAGGTCAGGGACAGGCTGAGATGTCGCACTGGGACTGAGTCAGGAGAAAAGACCAGAATGATGGAAACCACCCAGGGGACAAACTGGGGAGAGAGGCAGGAACCGTGCTGGTTCTGAGCAGCAGCACACCCTGAGCCCTGCAGCTGGGGCACTTGCAGAGGGCCAGCTGATGAGCGGCACGCTGGCCCAGGGGCAGGAGTCCTGGCGGTAGCACTGGGGGGCGTTACTTATTCTTGAAGTCTTCCACCACATCCTGCATGCTCCGCAGCTCCACCTCCAGGCGGCCGCCATCCACCTGCAGCGCCTCGAGCTGCCCCCGCAGGCCAGCAATCTGGGCCTCAAAGACACCCGGGAGGCGACTGCTCTTGGCGGACCTCTGCTCCTGCAGCAGCGCCCACTTGGTCTCCAGCAGCTTGTTCTGCTGCTCCAGGAACCGCACCTGGAAGGGGTGGGGGAGGGAAGGAAACGCATAAAGGACCAGACTGTGCCACCCACAGCAGGACTGAGGAGGGTCTGGAGCCACCCAGCAGTGTCCACATGCCCTCTGGCTATTCCCTGACTGGGGCCCCAGCCCTCTCGCCTCAGACTCTGTGTCAGTGTCTGCCTGGCACACTGATGCTTGGCTCTTGACACACGTGCTCTAAGGGCTCCTCCCCCAAGTCCATTTCTGAAGGGCTGAGCCTTCCTGTTGACGGATCTTGGGGCCCTCCCCTCCCTTTAGGCTAGGACTTCTCCTCTTCCTTCCTCAGCAACCTCTCTCTTCTTCCCTTCCCTCCAACAAGACCTTGGGTCAGGGCACTACAGTCAATCCAAGGGAAAATGAGCACCTACTGTGTGTCCTGCCCTGGGAAAGCCCTTAAGGAGCACCTAGTATGACCGAGGATGGGAGGCAAGAGAAGCTTCTCAAACCCAGCAGCTCAGGCACCAGGACGCGGAGGCTGCAGACAGTAAGGTGTGCAGCTCAGCAACAGGGAGGAGTCTGGGCCTGGGGCAGCCTAGGGAGGCCCCCACAGAATCCGAAGGACACATCTGGCTGAATGACAAGGGAGAGGACAACGTAGGGGGCAGCGGGTGGCAAACTTGGTCCACTTTGCCCCCATTCCTCTCACACCTGCCAGTCAAGTCTGCCCCTCCCCTCCCTGGAGGGACACGTGTGGCAGAAGTTGACAGCCAGGAAAAAAGCATCCCAAATAGCCCCTTCCCAGGGCCCCTCGGTGCCACATCCTGCCCCCAGCTGGGCTATGTCCAAGGACAGGCATGACCTCTCCTCCTACTGCCAAAGGGAAGTGGAGGACCGGCCAGGTGGAGCCTCCTCCCTCCAGCCCTCTATGTCCAGCCTCTGCTCCAGCATCTACAGCATGTGAAGGAGCCGAGGTCACCTCATCCTAGACTCCACACAGCTCCCTCTCAGGGAAAGGGGCCCAAGACAGAAGAACCCCTGGCCTTAGCCTCTAGAACTCCCAGCCTGACACCGGTGACAAAACTGGCCCAAGAGCCCCAGGGGACTCACAGACACAGCCAGCTAGCGCAGCCCTGCAGAGCCCAGGCACACACGCCTGGAGGAAAGGGAGGGGCGACGGGCAGCTTGCTGGAAGAGAGGGCTTGGAGACCCAGGGGAACAGAATGCAGGGGGTTAATGGGGAGGAGGAAGGCCTGGGAGGCAGCGTCCCACGACATTGGACATTAGCAGAAAGGGAGAAGGGAGCCAGTCCTCCCAGCGCCTGGCCTGCGTGCAGGTAGGGCTAGTTAGCGTGGCTGGTGTGGTCTGGAGCAAGGCTAGAGGCAAGGTTCTGTCCTGCTAACCTTGTCGATGAAGGAGGCGAACTTGTCGTTGAGAGTCTTGATCTGCTCGCGCTCCTCCTGGCGCACCTGCTGGACGGAGCGATCGATGTCCACCTGCAGCGGGGCCAGCAGGCTCTGATTGATGGTGACCTCGCGAATGCCGGCGCCCAGCGGGCCCGCATAGGCGGAGTGCACTGCCACGCGCGGCGGCGAGGTGCCCAGGCCGTAGAGGCTGCTGCTGCCGAAGCCGCCCCGGCGCCCCGAGGTCAGGCGCACCTGGGTGCCGCGGCCCGGAGCAGCGGCGGAGCGCGAGCTGAACGCCCGAGAGCTGAAGTGCATGGACATCGTGGCCGGGCCAGGCTACACCTAGGGGCGGACGAGGAGAGCGCGAACTCGCTGACCTCGGGGAGACCAGCGCCTTTTATCCCCCAGGAGCGCGCGGCGGGGCTTCCACAGGTATGGGGCGGGGCTGGCCTCCGGCCACCTTTCTCCGTCGCCAGGCGCCTCCCGGACCGCGCGCTTCCGCCCTTTGCGCCGCCCACCCCGCCCTGGCCCGGGCTTTCAGTCCAGCAGGAATGGCCCAGCGCGGGCAGGAGCGCCATCCACAGACAAGCCCACAGCCCCTTGCAGGTTGCCACAGAGAACAGTAGGGGACAGTAGGCAGGAAGGCTTCCCGGAGGAGGCTTGGGGAAAGGGCGAAGAGCAAACAGATTCCTGAGGCTGAGCGGAGAGACCAGGCGGTCAGAGACTGGGGGAAGGGGTGGACAACAACGTTCCAGTCCAGGAGTCAGCGCCCTGACTTCCCCATCCCCCAGGGAAAAAGCCATACAGGCATTCCCTGACACTCTCCCTCCCCCAAGTCCAGCTCCACCTGCAGAGATTTGTTTTGCTTTGTTTCGTTTTCTTTTAGACAGAATTTTGCTCTGTCACCCAGGCTAGAGGGCAGTGGCCTCCTCATAGCTCTCTGCAACCTCAAATTCCTGGCCTGAAGTGATCCCTCTGCCTCAGCCTCCAGCCTCTAGAACAGCTGGGACTATGGATGTGAACCACTGCACCCCACTGATTTTTCTGTTTTTTTTTTTAAAGATGGGGTCTTGCTATGTTGCCCAGGCCAGTCTCAAACTCCTGACCTCAAGCAATCCTCCTACCTCAGTCTCTCAGCTTCAGCTCAGTTCTTGAGTAGTCTGGCCCCCCCCACACCTCATTTCCACACAGAACCTATGCCAAGTGGGGCGTGACCTCACTTCTAGCTCCACCTCTCCCCACTTCAATGGGCATGTGATGCCCAGAGGCCCCACGGCCTACACTTCCCCACCCCCCATTCATATTCCCACCCACTTATTTTATGGGTCCCTGTAGATGAAGGGGACACCTGTATGTATTTGGGACACTTTGTGGATGTGTGTACACTTCTATGTGCACACCTGCAGGCCTCTGGGCTTCACTGTGCCCTCACCCCTAGACATATGCACGAGCGTGTCCGTGAGCCTGTTCACACGGTGGGAGTCTGTGCATGGGGAGGTCTGTGGATACACAATTGCACACATCTGTATGCCTGTCTGTGTGCATGTGCTTCTATTTGCACGCAAACACTGCTCCCCACCCCCTCCCCTGCTACTTTCCTATTTAAAAGTCCCCACCGCTCACCATCTCCCTCACCTGAAGCCACTACCAAACAATTCCCAGCAGCATCAAACCCAGTCAAGAAGCAGGAAGCATTGTGCCGGAACAGGGGATACCGGACAGAGTCAGCTGCCCAGGCACTGGCCTCACTTTCCGGTAGCTCCAGCCACAATTGCCGCACCCTCTGCCCCGCCCTGGCCCCATTTTCCCGGACCTGGCCCCGGCCTGTCCGTCTGCCTTTAGCCCACCTGGAGCCCCTCCCAATGAGCTGGCCATGTTGTCACCACAGACCAAGCCCTTGGGGGAGTCCTAGGTGGAGGAGGGTGGGGATGGAATGTCCTTTCTGGTTTGCCATTTCAGTTAGAGCACACGGACTTCCAGTGAGGCTAAAGAAGGTAAGCCTCCTCAGTGACCTTAGTGGGAGGAGGCCCACGACCTCCCTCCCTTCCCTCCTTCCCCTCTCCTTTGCTGCTGGGACAGCTCAGGCCAGAGGGAGAGGCCATGGAGACCTTCAGTGGTGTCTTCTGTGGAGCCTTCTGTATGTGTGTGTGTGTGTGAGAGAGAGAGAGAGAGAGATTTAACCTAAAATTGTACCTGGTTGTAGCTTGAAGATCATACAGTTCCCTTCCTGGCCCTGTGATATTTGCAGTCGCGAGACTCCCACGGCCCCCTTCCGTAATGCCCAAACAGGCCAAAGAGACCAGTTGTTTAATTTACACACACTCCAACTTCCTCGCCCCTCAGGGCTCATCCTCCACTCTTCGTTTCTCTACCCCAGCCCACCCTGTTCTGCTGCTGGCCCTGTCACCCTCCTTACCTCCAACCCCGCATGGGATCTGCCCCCAGAGCCGCCCAACCCGGGAGTTCCTCCCACCCACTTCTCCCCTAGAGCCTGGCTGAGAAATCTTTGGCAGGGCAGTGCCGCTGCCTTGTGCCCTGGACAAGTCACTGTCCCTCTCTAGGCCACAGTTTCTTACCAGGGATGAAATCCCCAGGTTCCACACCTAGAGCGAGCGGAAGGAGGACAATGCAAAGGAGAGGTCTCTGGGCTTTTCAGGCCCAGGCCTCAGACCCCGTGAGCAACATTTCCCCATTCCAGGGCCGGCCCAACATCCACCCCTCGGCCCTTTCACCCCTCCCCGCAGCATTCCTGGCCGCCCAGCCCCGGCCAGTCTCCTCGCCCTGCTGCACTCACAGGCCAGTGCTGAGAGCCCCGCGGTGCCAGGCAGCGCACACAGACACCCTCTGGAGGGCTTCCCAAGGCGCTGTGGGTCAAACTCCTGCCCACAAGAGTTCCCAGCCCCACAGTCTGCCCAGCCTCACCCACCCAGACCTCTGCTGGCCCCACACAGACCACCTTGCGAGATCCTGGGTAGAACCTTGAGGCCGAGTTAATCCCCCAAAGCCTCTCCCCAGCCCAAAGGCAAGCAGGCTTCCATCTGTCTCTGTCACACACACAACGAACTC
>CAUYSK010021662.1:0-18802 GCA_963575035.1 Avahi laniger
CATAGCACCTCTTATATACTCCTGGAAAGGGCTAGAACACATTCTACTAAGCGAAGTATCCCAAGAATGGAAAAACAAGCACCACATGTACTCACCATCAAATTGGTATTAACGGATCAACACATAAGTGCATATATAAGAATTGCATCTATTAGATATTGGGCAGGGGGGAGGGGGGAGGAGGGAGGAGGGGACGGGTATATGCATACACAAAGAGTGCAATCTGCACCAAGCAATAGGATGGACATATTTGAAACCTGGACTGAAGGGGGGAGGGGGGGCAGGGGCAACATACGTAACCTAAACATCTGTACCCTCATATTATGCTGAAATAAAAAAAAAAAGTGTTGTCATATTATAATATTCAAAATTTTCACTTTTCAACAAAAATTTATGAGATATGTAAGGAAATTAGAAAATATGTCCCTATCATAGGAAAAGAAAAGAAATAATATAGACTTTTCATGAGAAAGCCCATACCCTGGATTAATAAGTAAAAAATTTAGATCAACTATTGTAAACAAGCTCAAAGAACCAAAGAAAATCATGAACAAATAGCTAAAGGAAACCAGAAAAATAATGTCTCATCAAATGGAGAATATCAATAAAGAGATAGAAATTATTAAAAGAAACCACATAGAAATTATAGAATCAAAAATTACAATGACAAATGAAAAATTCACTGGAAGAGTTCAACAACAGATTTGGTTAGGTAGAAAAGGAAATAAGTAAACTTGAAAATAGGTCAATTGAGACCATCCAGTTTGAGGAACAAAAATGTAGAAAGAAGTATAAAGAAAAAGAAGAAGAAAAATAGAGATTAAGAGATTGGAAGGATATTATAACCAGACCAACATATTCCTAGTGGGAGTATCAGAAGAAGAGGAGAAGGAGAAAGGAACAGAAAGAATATTTGAAGAAAAAATGGCTAAAAACTTACCAAATTTGATGAAAGAAATAAATCTACACATCTAAGAAGCTGAATGAACTCTGGGTAGATAAGCTCGAAAATATCCACACGCAGATACATTACAGTTGAACTAGAAATCAAAAACAAAAGGAAATCCGGAAAATTTGAAAATAGGTGAAAATTACATAGTGCACTCTTAAACAAACAGTAGGTCAAAAAATAAATTACAAAGGACATTTTTAAAAAAATGCTTCGAGGCAAATTAAAATGGCAATGTACCATACCAAAGCTTGTGGGGTACAAGGAAAGCAGTGACCAGAAGGAAATTTATAGCTATAAATATTTGCATGAAAAAATAAGAAAGATCTCGAGTTAATAACCTAAATTTACACTTTAAAAAACTAGAAAAAAATAATAATTTAATCCAAAGATAGCAGGAGGAATTAATAAAAATTCAAATGGAGAGAAATAAAATAAAGAACAGAACCAGAAACTGGTTCTTTGAAAAAATCATCAAAATTGAGCAAGCTTTACCTATACTGACAAGAAGAAAAGAGAAAAGACTCAACTTATTTAAATGAGAAATGAAAACAGGATGGTTATTACCAACCTTACAGAAATAATGATTATAAATGAATACCATAAACAATTGTATGCCAACAAATTAGATAACTTAGATGAAATGAGCAAATTTCTAGAAGCATACAAATTACTAAAACTTAAGTCAAGAAGAAAAGGAAAATCTGAATAGATATATAACATGTAAAAAGATAGTATCAGTCATCAAAAACTACTCCACAAAAAAATGTCCCAGTATCAGATGGCTTCACTGGTGAATTCTATTCAAAATTTAAAGAATTAACACCAATCCTTCTAAAGCTCTTGCAAAAATTGGAAGAACAGGGAATACTCCCCAACTTATTCTATAAGCCAACCTTTATATCACACTAGACAAAAAAGGGAAAAAATCCCTTAAAGACCAATATTTCTTATGATTGTTAACATAAAAGTCCTCAAAAAATACCAGGGAACTGAATTTGATTTGAGCAGTATACTGAATTTAGCAGTAAAAGAATAATTAAATATATACCATGACCAAATGGGATTTATCCCATGAATGCAAGGATAATTGAGCACACAAAAATTAAACTGTGTAATACATCCCTTTAATAAGATAAAAGGAAACAAAAAGCATTATAGTATTAGTTGATGTAGAAAAAACATTTAAAAATTCCAACATCTTTTAAAAGTAAAAAATATTCAACAAACTAGGGGTAGTTTGTCAACACATTTAAAGGTATTTATAAAAAATCTACAGTGAACATGATATTCAGTGATGAAAACTGAAAGCTTCCACACGAAGATTAGGAACAAGACAAAGACGCCTGCTTCTGCCACTGCTATTCAACATTGCACTAAAATTTGTAGCCAGAGAAATTAGGCAAGAAAAAAAAATAAACCAAAGTCATTCAAATTGGAAGGGAAAAAATAAAACTATCACTACGTACAGAAAACCCTAAAGAATCAACATACACCTCCCCAACCACACACAAATACAAACCATTAAAATTAATAAACAAATTTAGCAAAGTTGAAGTGTATGAGATCAATATTTGAAATTCAGTTGTATTTCTGTACATTAAAAATGAATAAACTGAAAAGGAAATTAAGAAAATAATTTCATCTATACTACCATTCAAAAGAATAAAATACTTGTCCATACATTTACCCAAGGAGGTATAAAACTTAACCAATGAAAGCTACAAAATATTGTTGAGATAAATTAAGAAAGACCAAATGCATTAAAAGATATCACTTTTTTCAATGGATTGAAAGACTTAGTACAGTTAAGATGTCCATACTTCCCAAAGTGATCCACAGATTCAATGCTACCACTGTCAACATCCCAATTATTTTTTTTTTTTGTGAACATAGAAAAGTTGATTCTAAAATTCATATGAAATTGCACAGGAACCAGAGCCAGAACAATCTTGAAAAAGAATAAAGTCGAAAGACTCAAGTAACCCTATTTCAAACTTTACTACAATTCCAGTAATCAAAAGCAATGTGGTATTGCCATAAGAATAAACATATAAATCAGTGGAATAAAATTGAGAGCTCAGAAATAAACCCATAATCTATTTTTAATTGATTTAAAGATCAGTCAATAAGGGATAAAAGTGTCTTCAATAAGTGATTCTGGGACAACTCAATATCCACCTACAAAATCATAAAAGTGGAACCCTAACTCACACCATATACACACATTAACTCAAAATGAATCTAAATATTACTTTAAGAGCTAAAGGCATAACGTTCTTAGAAGAAAACAAAACAAAAGCTTTATGACCTTTCTCAGATATGACAACAAAAGCACAAGCAACAAAATATTAATACATAATTTGGGCTTCAACAAAATTAAAAATGTTTGATTATCAAATAACTCCATCAAGAAAGTGAAAAGTGAATCTACAGAATAGGAGAAAATATTTGTAAATCACATATGATAAAGGTCTAGAATCCAGAATATATGAAGAAATTTTATTATTGAATAAAAAACACAAACATCTCAATTGAAAAAAATGGGCAAGGACTTAAATAGAC
Organism: Avahi laniger; assembly: GCA_963575035.1. Taxonomy (NCBI): domain Eukaryota; kingdom Metazoa; phylum Chordata; class Mammalia; order Primates; family Indriidae; genus Avahi; species Avahi laniger. Next base: position 3,515 of record CAUYSK010021662.1, read on the forward strand.
ATTTCTCTAAAAAAGGTATACAAATGGCCAAAATAACACATGAGAAGATGTTCACTATCTTTGCATTAGGGAAATGCAAATCAAAACCATTTCACACTCAATAGGATTACTATAACAAAAAAAAAAATAGAGAGTACAACCTCTGTGGAAAGCAATATGGAGATACCTCAAAGAGCTACAAGTACAACTACCATTCGATCCAGCAGTCTCATTACTGGGCATCTACCCAAAAGAACAAAAGACATTCTATAAAAAAAATATCTACACTAGAATGTTTATGGCAGCAAAATTGCAAAGATGTGGAAACAACCCAAGTGCCCATCAATACCTGAGTGGATTAATAAAATACTGTATATGTATCCCATGAAGTTCTACTCAGCCACAAAAAACAATGGTGATAATAATAATACCTCTTGTATTATCCTGAATAGAGCTGAAGTCCATTCTACTAAGCAAAGTATCCCAAGAATGGAAAAACAAGCACCACATGTACTCACCATCAAATTGGTATTAACTGATCAACATTTAAGTGCACATATAGTAATAACATTCATAAGGTGTTGGGCAGATAGGAGGTACAAGGAGGGGATGGGTATATACACACTTAATGGGTGCGATGCACACCGTCTGGGGGATGGACACCCTCGAAGCTCTGACTCGGGTGGGAAAAGGGCAATATACGTAACCTAAACATTTGTACCCCCAAATATGCTCAAATATATATATAATAATATGCTCAAATAAAAAAAACAGAAAAAAAAACAAAGAAGAATGAGCAATAACTCAGAGAAATATGGTACTATGCAAAGTGTGTGAATATAAGAATTATAGGTAACCCTGAGGGAGAATAAAAGGCAAAAAGCATGCAAAATCTATTAAAGGGAATTATTGAAAAAATGTCCATAGTATTGTCAGAGATTTATCTATCCAGATACATGATGGTCATTGAGTATCGGGAAGATTCAAAGCAAATAGGACATCCACAAGGCACATAGTCATCAACCTGGACAAAATCAAAATGAAGGAGAAAATTCTGCAAGTTGCAAGATGAAAACAACAATTAACCTAAAAAGGAAAACCATTCAGACTAACAGCAGCCTTCTCAGCAGAGACCTTAGAAGTCAGAAGGGATTGGGCATCCATTTTTAGTCTTCAGAAACAGAACAACAGCCAGCCAAGAACTGTTTTTCCTACAAAATTAAGTTTCATAAATGATGAAGAAATAAACGCTTTTCCAGATGAGCAAACACTATGGATTTTGTCACCACTAGACCTGCCCTACAGGAAATGCACAAAAGTGTACTATACATAAAACAGAATGATAGATGCCCACCAGTATAAAAATGCCTGAAAGTTAAATCTCATAGCTCTTATGAAACAATAGCACAAGAGGGAAAACAAAACACAGTATCATCAGGCATAGTATCATTCAACATGATGAGCACAATGGATTTCCACATTATCACTATTAACACTGAACGTCAATGGTATTAATGTTCCACTTAAAAGACATAAACTGTCTCAGTGGATAAAAAATCAAAATCCAAGTATTTGCTGTCTCCAAGAACCCCAAATAACTCACAAAGACTCACACAGACTCAAGGTAAAGGGATGGAAAAATATTCTATGTGAATGGAAACCAAAAGTGAACAAGTATAGCCATCTTCATATCAGATAAATTTGATGTTAAAACAACAGTGCTAATAAAAGACAAAAATGCTCATTGTATGATGAAAAGGAGAGAAAATGAGCAGAAGACATAACAATCCTAAATATACATGTGCCTAAAAGAGGAACTCCAAGATGTATAAAACAAATTCTACTAGATCTAAGTATAGAAATAAACAATAACATAATAATCGCTAGAGAATTCAACACTCAACTAACAAAATTGGACAGAGCATTTAATCAAAAAAATCAATAAAAAGATGCTGAAATTAAATGAGACTCTGGAACAAATGGACCTAACAGACATTTACAGAATACTCTACCCAAAAACTACATAATATACATTCTTCTCTTTAGAATATGGGAAAATTTACAAGATTGGTCACATTTTAGGCCAAATAAAAAGTCTCAACAAATTCAGAAAAATCAAATCATACCATTTATCTTCTCAGACCACAGTGGAATAAAACTAAAAATCAATTCAAAGAAAAACTCTGAAATTCACACAAAGTCATGGAAATTAAATAGCCTCCTACTGAACAATCTTTGGGCCCATGGGGAAATTAAATGGAAATCAAAAGATTCCTCAAACTGAATGGCAAAATAGACACAATCTTTAAAAAACTACAGGATACAGTAGCAGTGGTTAGGGGAAAGTTCATATCCATAAATGCTTACATCAAAGAGACAGAATGATCACAAATTAATAAGCCATTCTCACACCAAAAGAAACAAGAAAAAGAACAAACCAAACTCAAAGCCAGCAGATGTATAGAAATAACAAAACTCAAAGTAGAATTAAATGAAATGGAAACCAAAATACAAAGGATAAATGAAGCAAAAAGTTGATTCTTTGAAATCATAAATGAAATCTATAGACCATCAGTTACATTAACCAGAAACAGAAGAGAAAGGATTGAAATAAGCTGAATAAGAAAGGAAACAAAACAAAACAAAACAAAACACAATACAACTGCTACCACAGAACTACAAAATTATCATCTGGGACTACTATGAAAACCTCTATGTACACAAACTAGAAAACCTAGCGGAAATGGATAAATTTCTGGAAACACACAACAACCCAATCCTGAATCATGAAAAAATTGATATCCTGATCAAAACATTAAGATTTAAAGAGTAATAAAAAACCTCCTCCTCTCCCCGTAGTAAAGGCACTGACCAAAAAGATTCGCAGCTGAATTCTACCAGATCTGCAAAGAACTGTCACCTATCCTACAGAAATCATTTCATAACACTGAGAAGGGGGGGATCCTCCCTAACTCATTCTACAAAGCCAGTATCACCTTGATGCCAAAGCAAAGATACAACCAAAAAATGAAGCTACAGACCAACATCTCTTATGAACATAGTTGCAAAATCCTCAACAAACTAGCCACGCTATTCAACAGCACATCCAAAAGATACTAGCATGATATATTTCTCCATTTGTTTATATCCTCTGAACTTTCTTTTCTCAGTGTTTCATATTGTAATTCACAATGATCAAGAAGCCTTCATCCCAGGGATGCAAGGATGGTTGAACATATGCAAATTAATAAATGTAATTCACCACATAAACAGAAGCAAAAACAAAGACCATATGATAATCTAAATAGATGCAGAAAAAGCATTCAATAAAATCCAGCACCCTTTCATGGTAAAAACAATCAACAAATCAAGCATAGAGGGAAATATCTCAAAATTATAAAAGCCATATATGAGAATCACATGAACGACATCATACTGAATGGGGAAAAATCGGAAGCATCCCCCCTAAGAATTGGAAGAAGACAAGGATGTGCATTGTCACCACTTCTATTCACTATAGTACTGGAAGTCCCAGCCAGAACAATTAGATGAGAAAAAGAGATAAATGGCATCCATATTGGGAAGGAGAAAGTCAAACTATCCCTGTTTGTCAAAGATAGGATCTTGTATCTAGAGAACCCTAAAGATTCCACCGAAAGACTCCTGCATTTAATTAGTAAATTCATCAAAGTCTCAGGTTACAAAATCAAGGTACACAAATCAGTAGCACTTCTATATATAAATAACAATCAAGCTGAGAGTTAAATCAAGGACTCAATACTATTTACAATAACTTCAAAGAAAAGGAAATACTTAGTAATATACTTAACCAAGTTGGTGAAAGATCTCTACAAGGAGAACTATAATACACTGATGAAAGAAATTGTACATGACACAAACAAATGTAAAAATATCCTATGCTCACAGATTGACAGAATCAGCATTATTAAAATGCCCATACTATTCAAAGTGATTTACAGATTCAAGCAATTCCCATTAAAATACCAACGTCTTACTTCATATATCTAGAAAAAGTAATCCTAGGCTTCATTTGGAACCGTAAAATATTCTGAATAGCCAAAGCAACCTTAAGCAAAAAGAATAAATCTGAAGGCATCATAATAGCTGACTTCAAATTATACTACAAGGTTATAGAAAACTACTGGCATAATAGCTGAGACACATACCAGTGGAACAGAATAGAGAATCCTGAAGTAAAACCATATAATTACAACCAGCTAGCATTCGACAAAGCAGACAAAAGCTTATATGGAGAAAAAGACCCCCTATTCAACAAATGCTGGGAAAATTGGATAGCCACATGCAGACGAGTGAAACTGGACCCCTATCTCTCGCCATATAAAATTAATTCAAGATGGATTAAATGTAAGGCATGAAACCACAAAAATTCTAGAAGAAAATGTAGCAAAAATTTTTCTAGAAATTGGCCTAGGCAATGAATTTATGACTAAGACCCCCAAGGCAAATACAGCAACTACAAAAATAAATTGAACTTCATTAAATTAGAAAGTTTCTGTGTAGTAAAGGAAATTTTCAAGAGAGTGAATAAATAACCTACAAAATGGGAGAAAATATTCACAAACTATATATCTGACAAAGAAGTAATATTCATAATATACAAAGAACTCAAACAAATAAGCAGGAAAAGAGAAAAACAGCCCCATCAAAATTGGGCAAATGTTATGAACAGAATATTTTCAAAAGGCGATAGGGAAATGCAAATTGAAACAACTATGAGATACCACCTTACCCCTGTCAGAGTGGCCATTACCAAAAAAGTCAAAAAACATCACACACTGGTATGAATGAAGAGAAAAATGAATGCTTATGCACTGTTGGTGTGACCACAAATTAGTACTACCTCTATGGAAAACAGTATGAAGATTTTTCAAAGAGCTAAAGGTGGGCCTACCATTTGATTCAACAATCCTACTACTGGGTATCTACCCACAGGAATAAAAGTCATTTTATCAAAAAGTTGCCTGCAGGCAATATAGGTAACTGAAATGTTTGTACCCCCATAATATTCTGAAATCTAAAAAAAAGAAGATAAATTAATTTAAAAAAATATCGAAGAAAAAATGTCACCTGCACGCAAATGTTTATCACAGCACAATTTGCAATTGCAATGATATGGAATCAACCTGAGGGCCCATCAATTCATGAGTGGATAAAGAAAATATGGTATATATATTTTATGGAGTACCACTCAGTCATAAAAATGAATGAAATAGTGTATTTTGCCACAATTTGGATGGAACTGGAGACCACTAACTTAAATGAAGTAAGTCAGGAATGGGAAATAAACACCACATGTTCTTAATAATTTGTGGGAGCTAAATAATGAGTAAATACATATAGGCACAAAGAAATGTAAAGGACATTGGAAACTAAAAGGAGGAGAGGAGTGGCATGAGGTTTGAAAACTTCCTTATTAGATACAATGAACATCATCCGGGTGACAGACATACTGAAAGTCCTGACTTCAGCATTATGTGGTGTATCCATGTAATAAAAACATTTGTACTCCCTTAATATTTTGAAAGAAAAAAGAATAAAGAACAAATAGTAAGAAAATAAAAAGTAAATAATAAGAATCACAGCAGAAACTAATAAAATAGCAAACAAAAGACATTAGCAAGAATCAATAAATCCAATAATTTAATGTATAATAAAAGTAAAAAAAAATGTCTCGTAAGATTGAGTAAGAAGACAAATGAGAGGTACAATGTATTATTAATGCAAAGTTGGGCATAAATACACATAGAGCAGAATGAAAATGATAAGAAATAAAAAATAACACATTTAAAACATATACAATAGATTAATATCTAGAAAAATATGTTAACAAGCTAATTAAAGAAATTAAGTGAGTTAAAAATATTTCTGCAAATAAAAGACCAGGACTTAATGGTTTTATAGATGAATCCTACAAAATTTTCAATGAGAACCAAAGAATTAATAAGAGGATATAGAAAGTTGATGTACACAACCAATATACAAAAATCAATTGCTACTACATACCAGTAGGCCCTTAGAGTTTTGTTTTGATATACTTCACAGTATGATAAATGTATGTAAAGAATTAATATTTTTTTAAAAGAGAAAAATGATTCCCTATACCTTTATTTTAAGAAATCAAGTAGATGCATAAGAATGTCACCATAAGATAGTAAATTAAATGTGGTTTGTTTTTATTCATTTATTTGGCAAATACTTAATTTTTGAGTGCTTACTACATGTCAAGCATTGTTTTAGGTACTTAAGATATATAGGTGAAAAAACAGATGTAGACACTGTCTCAATGAACGTTTATGTAAAAGAGATAGGCAATAAACCTTACTTATCAAAAAATAAGTTACATACTTAAATATTACATTTTGCAATTTGGAGAGCTATAGGGAGAGAGAAATTCTTAATAATAATGTCATGCATATGTATAATAGTTTAAGGTTTACAAAACACTGATATATATTACTTTTTAAATCTCATAGCTAGTGATACATACAGGTCAAGTAGTAATTATTGTCTCCAATTTTTTGTAGGCAAGGATACAGAGTCTTCGAGTTTGTCACTTGCACAAAAGTAATAGGCATAGCGTTCAACCTTGAATCATTTTTATATCAAAGTGGTTATAATTCTTCTGTAATACAAAAGAAAAAAAACACACCAGTTTCTTTTTCAGACTTCCAATTCATTATGCATGAAGACATCCTTGGTCTATGTTAGGCCATTGTGATACACATGATTTAACAAAAGTGAACCTTTCAATTTAAAACTCACTGAATTTTATGTTTATCCTTTGGGATATCATCTTTAGAAGTCTTCACAAAAACTCATTGGCAGTTTGTGGGAGACGGTTTTGCAATAGCAGTTTCCATTGACATTTTTTGTGGGATCAATACAAAGTAACTCAAAGAGTAGATAACGCATTTTGTCATGGCGTGCTTGTCAATTAATGGTACTACTGAGAGTTCAATTACTTCAGTATTCAGGGGAAGAATGGCCTTGTCACACTTTTGAAGTAAAACCTTAGTTTTCCAGTATAACTCTAATACAACTGTGTATGTATTTTCAATGAGCATTCTCATGAGCTCCAAATAAAAGACATTAAAGTGATGAAAAATATTTTGAAACCACCAATAGTAATTACACATAGAGAGATATATCGTCTTTGGTTAATCTAAAGAGTATGTGTCATATCTGAAAGTACTGAGACCCATCACAAAAACAATAGGATCTTCTGAGATCAATGTTTTCTAGTATCCAAAGCAAGAAAATTTTACCAGTCTGATAAATAGATTTGAAAGTAAGGCACTTCATTCTGATGGCAAGGAGCTAAAGTAAGACTAGAGGGAGTAAGATTATTGCTCTTGTAAGAGTTGACAAAATGGATTATGCCAATGTAAATGATTTTATTGTTGTTATTATTGCTTTCTAACCCATCACAGCCATTTTATTGTTAGAATCAATAGCTGAGATCTGCAAGGAGGTACAGAGATGGTCAGTAACAAGGAATGAGTTTTGATTTGCTGAGAGGATCTCCAATTGCAGTAATTTAGTTCTCAATGCCATTGGTTCTCATGCCTCAGTCAGCCAGTGCTGTGGCTGAGGGTTTTCCTAAGCCCATTCACATACCTGATCTCTGGTGTCACTGACATGGATCTTTTGCTTTCAACTTTCTATCTCCAAGGGGAATATGCTTTAGTGATTTCAAGTTGGAAGGAAACATTTTGAACTACATGACTATGATACTAGAGTATTATAACTTCAGAGGTAGCTTTGGCCTATGAAAAGGAGAACCTGACACAGATTTAAGTAATAATGCACAAACATGGTGTTGAAATACAGCAGGCAATAATATTACATGTATTTGCCTCATTGTAGCTGTGCAGCAAACAGGAAGGTAGTTTGTTAAAATTTTCCAAAGTTTTATATAAAACATATAATGAGTACAGCAAATAGTCACTGGCTTCAGAAATATTTTCAAGAGGACAGTTTCCTCACATCAGCACATTCTCATTGGCACAGGTAGAACATTTTTTTTTTCAGCTTATCTCCCATCAACTCAATTAGTGCAGTCTCCACAACATCTTTTGCATGTCTGTTTTTGGTAATCATTTTGTGATTATCCTACTAGACAATGAATGCTGGGGACCAAGTACTATGTTTATTTGCTGTTGCGTCCCCAGTGTCTATGATACATTTTGGCACCCAATGACTATATCTGAATAAAAGAATGAATATCATTTATTTGATCACTTTTCAATTTTCCATGATATATGTTTTAGTAATGATTAATTTTTATGGAATAACCTTTTCTATCACCAGGCAGTGTGCCTGACTGGGGCAAGGACCACATCTCTATCCCTCCATATCTGGCACAGAGCAAATACTCCATAGAAATGAACTGATGAATGTACGTATTAAATGTTACAATAATCTCTTTGGCAACCAAATTATCAAAAGAGAGACAGTAACTTCACTATTATGATTATTATGAAATTATTCCATTCAGATTAAGGTAAACATAGGACAAATTTGAAATTGGGTACAGGGCTGACTATGTCAAACTGTACTCCAATTAATTGTATTCACTTCTGACACATCTTTACAAGTCATGGAATAGAACTGTTCTGTGTAAGAAGTAAACTATTTCAATTATTGAAATAAACTTACTGGAACATATTAGCCAATAAATGGAAAAGTCAGCTTACTAGTTTCCATTACCATACTCTCAGTATATAAACACATGCATGCACCCATACATACACTTCTTTCTAGTCCTAGAATGTTCTTTGATTTTAATTGAGCTCCTAAATACGACTTCAGAGACATAGCAATTAAGTTTAACAAGAAAATTAATTTGAAAATATACTTTAAACATTACATAAACATATTTATTGAAGAAAATACTATGTGTAAAAGAAGAGCATTAAAATTCCCTAGAACACCTCCACCCAATTTCATATTTATATCTATATCTATATCTATCTATATATATCATTATAATAAAAATAGGGTCATAATTATGTACTATTTGACAACCCACTCTTTCTTTTCTTTTTAAGCTATCATATATTTGCAATATAGCATAATGTTAACAGCCTGGGCCTTGGGATTACTAGACCTAGTTTTGAATTTGAGGGCAAGTCACTTATACTTTCTGATTATCCAATTTATCATTCTCAATGTGGGAAAATAATTAGCCTTTAGTGTTGTGAGGAGTAAATAAAATAATACAAATAAAACGAGTAGAACATAAATAATCAATGAATGTTGGCCAGCTACATCATTTTTATTATTATATAGTATTTCTTGAAGTATAATACATCTCAATTTATTTAACTAGTCCAAAGCCAATTAAACCAATAACTATGATGCTTTCAGGTTTTTTCAACATTAGAAGCAAATTATATGATAAATACCCTTGCACATTTATAGGTGCCTATTTTCCAGTTATTTTCATAGGATATATTGCTAGAAGTAAAATTGTTGAGTCAAAGAGTATGAACATTTTTGAGACATTTTGCTTTGCTAAATTCCTCTGCAGACTGGTTGTGACAATTTACACAACAACCAGCAGGGTATGAGAATGTTCATTTCCCTATGATTTTGTCATCACTAAACACTTGTCATTAAAAACCCTGCAAATTCCATAGAGAAGAAAATGTGTCTCTTTTTAATTAGCATTTTTATTACTAGTGAAATTTGTTGACCATTTGTGTTTCTTATTTTGTATCTGTCTGTTATATCTTTTGTCCATTTTTCTTTTTATGTGTGCTCTTTTTTCCTTACACACATCTTCTATAAATTAAGGTTCTATGCATTTGACTTAGACATATGACAAAAAGTTTCTTAAGTCATTTTTATGATGTGTAATTATTTATGGCATTTTCAGTAGGCAGATATGTTAATGCATTTGAATATTTTTTTAAAAAATAATCCTCAGGTAATTGTATTGACACCAGATAGGAACAGTTGAAACATTTGCATTTACTATAATTTTTAATATTTCTTACTAAATTTTCTTCTACATACTGGGAATATTATAGGTAAAGAGAACCTACAGAATATACTTGTACTGCTTTTCATCTATTATATTTTTTCTAATGATAAAGTAACAATTTTATTATAATACGATCGCTAGCACATCATATTTTTGGCATTAACATACCATCAGATCAAGTTAAATACCAAGGAATACTCTTTAAAAGGACAAGGTATTTATCACAAAACTCATCATAATTGAATATGGCCCTGCCAGCACTGGCACTCTATACTACCGGAGAAAATTTCTCTCCACCATCTACAACAGCATCACCCTATAGTACACCTAAAATAGTAAGTTTCAATCATGATCCATTCTTTCATTTGCTCAGCAAATATATACTGAACTCCTGCAGCTGTCCCAAATACTATGCAAGGAACTGAATCGAAGTCACAAACAAGACAGGCATAGCGAGACCTTATAAAGAACATAATGTTTTACAAGTACATAAATTACATAGAATGGAATTTTTTTGAAGATTGAAAAGAAAAACAAAAGAAAATTTAAAACAGTTCTTGTGTTTCAAAGGGCCTCATTTAAATTTGAACTTCCTATATACCAAGTGATGTTTTACCTGTTTTATACACATATATGTTACTCACTTCATCTTCCCAACAATTTGAAGAGGCAAATACTATTAAATTATTCCCATTTTACAGATGTGGAAATTAAGGCATACATATATGAGTGACTTTTTCAGTGTCACACAGCTGGAAAGTAGAGAGGCTGTGTTTCAAACTCAGTGAGTCAGGCTCCCGAGTTCATGCTCTTAATAAACTGTGCTGGACTATTTCTGGAATATGATGACATGTTTTGCTATGTTAATATGATATATTTTTTATATTTATTTCATGATTTTTAAACATTTTAAATTTTACAATTTGAAAACATTACTTTATAATGCTTCAGAGTTGATTTAATATGAAACACACATAAAATATTCATTCTCTTCATTTCCTGTGCTTTTATTGAAATAATTTTCTGCTATAGCTTTTCTTAAAAGCACCTTTAACAATTCTATTTTTGAATACTATAGGAATCCCAGTTCTCATGTCCCTAGGTTCCTTAAATATTCAGAACACAGATGAAAACCAGTATGTAAACAAACAAACAAGCAAACACCATCAGCAGCCAAAATAGATGTCATTAAATTTATTCATAAGGGAACATTCCAGGCTCTCACTCAGAGCCAGTTTAACTTTAGACAGAATTATAATAAGCTTTAATAAGCTGCAGCAGATCGAAAGTAGAAGAGAGTTGTAAAGAGAGGATTTTGACAGCCTAACTAGGATGAATAATACAGTAAAATCATAAATATGTCATGCAAAAGAAGTCAAAAATATTTTCTGAGGCGATTTAGCATAAAGACAAGCCATCGTTATATAATAGCCAAGAAAAGTGATTAAAATTTATGACAATAGTTCATAATCATTAATAAAATGTTTGAGTTAAGTCATTTTTTGTTCAAAATACCAGTGGACTTCCACTAACAATGACATCTGGTTAAAGCTGGAATTAATGATGATTTGACAAAAGGAATGTTCTCCTATAAACTATTAATACATTTATATAGGACAATTTGGTAATATTTATCAAAACCTTTAACATTCTCTTACCCATTTTCTCTCTCATAAAAGTTAATATGAAGCAAAACTCATTTCTTTCTTAAAAGTTTAGTATTTTCTAGATTTCTCTGATTTTACCTGATTTTTTTTAACTTCACCTCATGGCTCAAAGAATTATCTTTTATAAACAAGAAATAGCTGAAAATAGCTGTAAGCATCATCTGCCGTCTTCCAGTTACTTGGTATGCCAAGATCTGAAGCTGTGGATTCATATGTAAGACTGTAGTTGACAGTGGCTAGTCAAATATAGTTTGACAGTAATCTTAGTCTCATGATTGAAAGTATTTTGTTGCTAACTAATTTCCTGTTAGTGTCACCACAGACTTCTACAATGCATCATCTCCTGATAATGCCTTTCCTCCTGTCGTGTTCTCAGTCTAGAATGCATTCTCTGAAATTCCATCTCCATGTGTCCCCATATATCAAAATCCTGCTCATTATTATTCAAAAAGAAGCTCAAATGCCATCTTCTCAATGTGGCCTTTCCCATCATATCCAATGAGAAGTAAAATTAGGTAGTGAGTATGGGCTTTACAATCAGACACACTTGATTTTGGATTCTAGGTCTGCCACCTACCAGTTATGTGACAAATGACTTTACTGCTCAGAGCTTCAATTAGTAAAATGTGGCTAATTGAGGGTCCAAATTGATAAGATTGTTGTGAGAATTAAATGACATTGCTTAAGAAAGATATAAATAATGGATAAAAGTGGTCTAAATTCATGCTACATTAAGTATTCAAATTGACAAAGGACGCAATTTTGAGATCCAACTTTTGGTACTTCTGACAAGGTGATACAGACAAAGAGATTGGGACCTGGATAACACCATTATGCTCAGTCAAGAAGTGTTCTAGAATGAGTTTTGAATTAGAAAACTCTAGGACAGCATCACATAAGAATTTTCCACTTGTATTAGAATAAATAAGTAGGAGACTTTTCCAATACATCTTGGTCTACATGATGTATGAGACCTAAGGATGATGAGAACTATGCAAATAATGAATAAGAAAGATAACAGAATAAGGAGAAAAGCTTACAAAGTGCGTTTTTTTTCATACTCAACTTTATTACTGACCACCATCTATGTTGTCTCTATAGGTTGTTCTAAGTAACGTGCCATTCAATTCAACTGACTGAAGAATAAAGTCATGTACAGTGTTTAAAAACAATGTTATGTCATTTACTTCTTTTGAGGTCAATAAAATAGTTTTCATAAAAGTTGGTTGCAGAATGCTGGAAATTGTCTTTGGTAAAATACCTTGCTGGCCTTTTTACTTGTATTGTTACTTCCCCTCTCCCACCCACTCCACACAGCCTTCCCCAGGCTCAAGGTGAGGATGGGCTAAGGAGGGTTCAGAAGTAAAAGCCTGACATAGGAATAAGGAGATTTGAGGAATAGAAAACTGAGTAGGTGAGGAAAGGAGGAGCTTTAGAACAAGAAAGAGGAGAGGATAGCAATATGATCAGATCCTGTTTCCTAAAAATAAACAAATAAAAATAATGTTTGAAAATTTTTAGTGGAGAAAATGGTCAGAGAAATTTTACTAGTAGAGGATATTAATGTTAAATGGTATGTATTTTATTGTTTTCCTCTGACACGTACTTTATACTCTCTAGGATTTTAATAAAGTCTGCCAGGCACATAACCTTCACTTAATGATACTTTAAGAATTAAAATGATATAAAAAGTCCAACAGAGTATTATTATAGGAGGAAAAATTCAAAAAAACCAACAACCCTGGGCACCTATGATCAGGGAAGTGAGATCTTCACAGATTTTGAAGTAATCAAGCCCTAACATAATCCCATGTCTCTAGAGTCAAAATTCCTCATTCTTTTTACTACTGCATATTGTTTTGTTGATGAATTTTCTTTCCCATGATCCCTACAAATGTTTCTCACCTGAAATGTCCATTTTGTCCTCAGCATTTATAGTCAATATTAATACTAATAGTTAACTTTCCATGTGTACAAAATAGACATTTTCAATTAGATTATAAATTTTATGAACACTTTCTTTCTTGGTATCCCATAATGTATCCTCTGCTAGTAAAGTCAAATTAATATTATAATAGTTGTATGCAAATAACTTTTATGCATTTATCTACTTTTGTGCCTGGAGGTAAACATTCTAATAAAAATATGTATATAGTTAGAAGATGCATTCTGTATTAGAAAATCTCATTTTCACCATTGCATTTTCCCCTCCGGTCAGCTACCAACAGAGAAACCCTCCACTAGGGAATCAAAACCCCCAGCAAGTGACCAAAACAAGCTCCCCAAGTAACCCATCCCATCAAGAGAACCCTCAACAACATACTAGCAGCTCCCTCTAGTGGCAGAAAAAAACAAAAGTAACAGCAGATCCAGATGGGAAGGACCCAGCGAAAGATTTCTGGAAGTATGAAAAATCAAATGGAAAGCACACCCCCAAAGAGGAATACCAGCTCTCTAGCAATGAACACTAACCAGGTTCAGAATACTAAAATGACAGAAGAAGAATTCCAAACATGGATTATAAGTAAGCTCAATGATATGCAAGGAAAAATGGATAACCATAACAAGGAAACCACAAAAAAAATCCAGGAATTGGAAGAAAAATTCACTAAAGAAATTGAAATATTAAAGAAAAATCAAACCGAACTCCTGGAAATGAAGGACTCACTCAGGGAACTTGAAAACACTGTGGAAAGCATCAAGAACAGGGTAGATGAAACAGAAGAAAGAATCTCAGAGATTGAAGACAGCTCCTTCAAAATGAATAAGTCAGTCACAGAGATTGAGCAGAAAATAAAGAAAAAAGAAAAAAGCTTGCAAGAAATGTGAGATTATGTGAAAGAACCAAACTTGCGTCTGATTGGTGTGCCAGAAAATGAAGAGGAAGCCACACAAGGGCTGGATAACCTATTTCAAGATTTAATAGAGGAGAATTTCCCAGGCCTTGCTAAAAATCTAGATATACAGATACAAGAAACGCAGAGGACCCCAGGGAGATTCAATGCAAATAGAAAGACACCACGTCATTCAGTCATCAGGTTGACCAAAATAGCCACTAAAGAGGACCTACTATGAGCTGTCAGGCGAAAGAAACAAGTAACATACAAAGGAAAGCCTATCAGAATAACTTCAGACTTCTCAACTGAAACCCTACAAGCAAGAAGAGCCTGGGGCCCCATTCGCACTTTTCTGAAACAGAATAATGCCCATCCCAGAGTCCTGTACCCTGTAAAACAAAGTTTTATATATGAAGGAGAGATAAAGACATTCTCAGATAAAAAAAGTCTGTGGGAATTCATCAGGACAAGACCAGCTCTCCAAGAAGTACTCAAAGTTTAATTACACAAGGACCAGCACAATAAATACGAATGTGAAACCACTCAAAAGCTAAAGATCAAGGGCTACAATCCACAATGGCTCAAGAAAGAAAACAAAGCAACAAAAAGCAACTAAACAATTTGATGAACAATTTACCCCATTTATCAGTTCTTTCAATAAAAGTGAATTTCTTGAATTAATCTCTCAAGAGACATAGGCTGGCTGAACGGATAAAAAAATATAAGCCAGGTATCTGCTGTCTTCAGGAAATGCATCTAACCTGCAAGGATGCAT
>CAUYSK010021664.1:0-47793 GCA_963575035.1 Avahi laniger
AGTGCAATGTGCACCACCCAAATGATGGACATATTTGAAACTCGGACTTAGGGAGGGAAGTGGGGGCAAGAGCAACATATGTAACAGAAACATCTGTACCCCCATAATATGCTGAAATAAATTAAAAAATTAAAAAAAAAAAAAAAAGAATAATTGCTTAGTGGGGCATTGCTTGCCATGACTCCCCTGCCCGCCGGGTTTCTGGTTTTTAGGCATTTTGACAATGATGTAGTCTTTAATTGGCCTCTTTGCAAATGCCTGTTCCTCACTTTTGGCATTAATTGCTAATTAACAAAAGCATGAATATGTCAGGATGTCAGCATATGAGCCAATACCTTGATATTGAGGAATTACATAGAAACACAGCTTTTAGGTTTGGGATAGACAAAAAGCAAAGATTCAACAGCTTCCAACATCCCTTCAAACTTTCCCCGCTGTGGTTAGTCAACTTTCACAAGACCCACGGCACCTTCCCTCCCCAAAGAGACTCTAAAAAGGTCCTGCATAAGCAAGATGCCGTGTAACCATTGCCACGGCCCGGACGGCACCCGCCCACTGCCTGAACCCATCACTTGTTAAACTTGGGATGCGTTAGGTACAAATGTAAATATACAACTATCGCACACTCAATGGTTTCATTACTTCAGTTGTCGGCACATGGGATGAGATTTGGGCTTGGCCTTGGAAAGGAGAAGAAACCAGCCCAGCTTATCAGAGAGCTCCAAGCCACAGCAACGGGCAGGACCCCTCTGGTAAGGAAGGGACACTCCAAATTTTCACTTGCTATTGTAACTTCTGTAATATACCCCTTGAGAACTTTGTGGAGAGGGATGGGTTTGCAAATATTTCTCCTCAATAGCATTCACTAAATACCAGGATGTACCATCTTTTAAAGCTCAGAATGTTAACAAACAGGGACAGAACTTTTTCCTGTGATTCTTTCTCCTTCTGCTGAAAAGCTTCTGTTAAAACAAAAATAATAAAAAAAAAAGCCACGAATTAAAATGGGAAGGGCCTAGCATTTTGTGAATATAGCAGATATGCTACAACATTTGATTTGAAATGGGCTAACACTTATTATCTTACTTGAAAGACAGCTCGCCACCAAGCATCATGGCAAACTCTGAAGATGTTTTTGCCATTGCTAATGGAAAATGGATATTTGACAGGAATTATTGTCTCAATTCTCCACTTTGCTTTTTTAAAAATAAACTTATTTTAGATGAATAATAATAATTTCATAATAAATAATAAAATTATTTTATTTAAAATAAGATTATTTTTATTTTTTAAATAAAAAATATTTTCATGGAAAAGTTGCAAAGGTAATTGAGACAAAATAGTTAAAATGAAATTCTTTATAAATTTATATTTTTTAAAACATAATTTTTTTCCTTCTTCATAAAAACCTTACATTGGTTAAGTAGAACCAAAGAACTAAGGCCCTCATTTAGAACAAACTGGACATTGGCTTTGAGACCAAAGTGGTGGGAATGGTCAAGTTGGCCAACAAGTACAAAAAGAAGTTGCTTCCAATAAGATCATGATTCTGTAGCTATGCTGCTCTTGGCAGATCCCCCCCGTAAAGACTAGGAGGCCTAAGTCTTATATGAAACCAAAAAAGTATCACTAAACAGAAGTTCAGTGAGCCCAATCCAGGAGTTAGAAGAGCATTTGGAAATTAAGCCCAGCACAGATGAAGACAGCTCACCACAGCTTACTAAAGATAAAAAGAGGAGCCTTGTTTTTCCAAAATAGATAGAGGGTACTGTCTCCCACTCAGCAGTGTGCAAATGCAAAGAGCCAAAGATATGAGAAAGATTAAAATATAACCACAGAAGATGAAAAACAAGAGCAAATAAAACAAAAAGCCTCATACAACATCATCTCTTCTGCTAGTGAGGCTACAAAGTCTCTGTAACAAGTAGAGTCTAGAGATATTACATACTGCAATGTCCAAAAGTTGGTGATTCTAGAAGTATGGTCCATGGCCTACTGCTGTTAGGGTCCCTGAAAGAGGCTGAGGGTTGAAGCAAAATGAAAATCTTTTCTGTAGTTTTTGTTGGTTAGATGGTATGTATTTCTATGGATGTTCATTTTTACGTCAGTTAAGTCATTTTCAAAGAGCCTACTGCATTATCTAAGATGCGCACATTCTTAAAGTTTAGTCTGGCTACCGGATGAAGCTGGGCAATGTTGAAAAGCTCCACTGTATACATGCACAATAAGCCTGCTGGATTTTGCATTTGGATCATTTTCTGGAAGGACCATTCATTCTGAGCACATTTTTGGTTTTGTCTTAAATTGGCCATGCTTTCCATTTACAGCTATTCCTGCTTTTTAATTATAAAACACTCTCAGTTTACTTTCTTCACTAAAAGTTTAGTTTGGGATTATTTGGTCCATTCTGCAAATGGAGTATTGCATGCTCACATAAACATTATTTGGGGCCTACAGTTTATGTTTTTATTATTAAAATCATTCATACCCTTACTGTTAAACCACAAATACTTAATAGTTGCCAACATTTACTCCCTAACAAATCTGTTTAGACAGTGACACTTCACTGTTTCCACCTAGATTTTTTTTTTTTTTTTCCTAAATGAGAAGTTCTTTAGGGAAGACCTGGGGTCTGAAAGTAAGAGAAACTGAGGCCAGGCTGGAAGTGGCAGCTGTCAGGGTGAGTTGAGCTCCCGCTGAACTGTGCCCACAGCTGCAGCTGAAAGCAGAGGTAGGCTAAGGATGTGTGCTGGGGCAGCAGGACCATCTACTACAGGTGCACAAAAACTGTCCTGTATCATCTTATCGAGCTGGAATTTTTCTACTTTATCTGTAACTATTTTCCCTCTTTTGGAATGGTTTACTTAGTTCATTCTCATATCAAAGTAGCTATACAGAAGATAAGAAGAGTACCATGTGACATTGTCTCATCACTTTTTGGATTGTATACCCTGTCAATTAAAAAAAGTTGAGAACTTAATCCAAATATATATATATTCAGTTATTTATGAATCATATACAAGTATTATCAAAATATTAAATACTATAAATAGTAAAATATATATAAAATAATTTTAGTCAGGTTTAAATAAATATAAATAGAATTTCTAATCATTTTTCCAACCTTGATATATCATCTGCATACTCCTATTTTGAAGAATAAGGATTTTGATATTTATGTAAGTATTTTTTTTTTCAGAGTTTGAGTCTGAAATAAGGAAATTGAGACTGCACTCTTTACCTCCTTAGAATTTGTTTGTGTTTGGTTACTAAAAGCCACCAAAAAATTGCATTTTACATGAAGCTCATGAATGTTGTAAACTCCATGAATTTATCCTAATTCTTTTATTCTCTGGTAATAATACACTGACAAAAGGAAGTATATACTTACATTTATTAGATTTAGTATTCACCCTGAAGCCAAGTCCATAACCCACTAATCAGGTTTGGAAAGGCACTCTCCTCTTGATTTATGAATGAAACAAAAGTATATTAATGATATCTTTGCAATGCTGCTAATGTATACAAATAATAGTTTGGTTCAGTCCTCAGAAGGAAGTTTTAGCAATTCCATACTCATTCTAGAAACATTCACTAATATTCAAGGTTACAAGAGGGGAATAATTCCTGTGTTTTTATGAAAAAAAATTATGTGAGTATAAACAAGCTTTATTTCTCCATATATAAACACACAGTGTTTATCTAGCAATGAAAATTGTTAATTGAGCTTTGTTTGCAGAGGGTGGGTGAAAACCATCAACTTACCTGAAGGAAATTTGATGGAAAGTGTAATCTGACATTGTTAATCATTTTATAATCAGCTCCCAGGGAGACCTATTTAGTATGTCAAGATTAGTAAGCTTTTTTCTTCTTTGCTCATACTCAGTTTTTCTGACTGCCTTGCCCTAGTCTGGTTTGTTTTTCTTAATTTTTTTTTTCTATCTGTTGATATTTAGCACTGGCATCCCCATGATTTTTTCCATGATATCTCATTTTTGAAAGGTTATTTAGGAAATGAACTATGTGTCATATTTATCTTTTGATGTCTTTAGCGCTTCTGGGTTGTGAAAGCAAGTGGATGTTTACTCAATCTATTATGAATTTGGCCTAAACATATTCACAGAGCTTACTTTATTTTGTCTTCAAATTAGTAATGTATGTTAGCAGATGGCAGCATTTTCCAATATTTAGAGCCTATCATTTAAAACATTCACAAAAGCATGAGCTTAAATTATGAAATTATATTTAAGTGAATGATAATAAAACAAAATTTATATAGATGTAAAGCAAAAATTCTGTACTGTTAGGCAAGAGAATTTAGTCTGACATGACATAAGAAAGACAATATCGGAAGTCAGTAGTGGGCAGCGGTCTTTGAGAATGTGATGAAAGTACCTTTTTCCTTTCCTTTCACTGTTGCTCCTTCCATCCGCCACAAAGATGCACACTATGGTTATTGCTCTGGGGCATCATCCCTTTGGAGGAGAGATGGGGATGGGGAGGGCAGGCCCAGGTAGAGTGACACGACCACATGCAGGAGACAGAAAAGCTGCCCCAGGATGTGAAAGGCTAATAACATATAAACTTTCCACTTTCATTGCTTTTTTCCCTAAGGATCCTACAAGACACTGGAAATTACCTCAGTGGTGAATATCATAGTGGTTCAAAGCATTCAGGCTTTAGCTACACTGCCTGGATTGAACGCCAGCTTCATTACCTATAGTTCAATGACTTTGGGCAAGTTACCAAGCCTCTCTGTGCCTTAGTTTCTTCCTCTGTAAAATGGGGATCATAGGGGTACTCATTTTGTAAGGTGACTCTCAGGATCAAATGACTTACATATTCGAAAATGTTCACAACAGTACCTAGTATTTAAAAATGTGTTTTGTCCAGTTGAAAAATACAATAACTAAAATATCAATCCTCTCCTTAAAAACCTTCTAATTTCTTCTCATCTAAGAGTAAAACACAAAGTCCTTCCAACAGTCTGTCCCATGCAATCTCTTCCTCATTTTACCTGATTTCATTTCATCTGTCCCGGTATTCAGCTGGAACGCAGTTTCTAAGCCCCTTTGTATCATGTGAGGTCACGTAACTGACTTCTGGCTGTAGCACGTGGCCCCTCACGAGGCACTTCTAGGCCTGCTATGATCACCAACCACCCTGGTTAGCTCACAACTGTCCAGGTTTTAACACTGAAAGTCTCACATCCTGGGAAACCCCTCACTCCTGGGCAAATGGGACAGTCACCCTAACCCTGGCCTCTTAAAATCTCTTGTAATTTTTCATGCTTTCTTTTTTCCATCTGCTGGATATGAATGTCCGGAGTGACCTTGAAATGCATATGTTGAAGATAACAGAGCCAACATCAGCCTGGGCTTCTGAATGAAGCTGACTTACTGCCTCTTTTCCCACTGGACTTTATGTGAGCAAAAATAAATTTCTATTCTGATAAACCACTAAGATTTCATTTCATTAGCTTAACCAGTAAACTATTATAACTACTGTGCTGGTCATTGTAGCCTCCTTGTTCCCACACAGAATAAAGATTGACTGGCTATTCACTCTGCTCAAAATGTTCCTTTCTGGACATCTGCATGGCTAAATTCCTCACCTTCAGTCATTCTTTCCTTAACTCTTGTTTTCAATGGCACCTACTCAACCAGTTTATTCAAAATATCAGCCCATCATCCCTCTCTCCTCTTTTTTTGTCACAGTATTATCACCGTCTAATTTATACTGTATCCTTTACTCTTATTTCTTTTCTTCTTATTGTCTGTCTTGCCTCCGCCACTAGAATAGCTAGAATATCAGCTCCATCAAATTGAGAACTTGGTTTTGCTCACTGTATGTCTCAAAAGCCTAGAACATTGTCTGAGACACAGTAGCTATCCTATAAATATTTGCTAAATGAATGCATTACCTTAATGTATTTCATTGTCAGAGTTTACCAAGTTGAACAAAAATCAAATGAAACCTTGGACTTTAACCCACCCCCCATGGGAGTGGGTTTATGTGAAAGAGCTTTTATGTGAAGATTTCTTCTGACAATTTCTAGAATATTGTTATGGATTTCAGAAATTATGGGCAGAACAATCCTATCTACTATTTTGTAGTAACTTTTGCTCCTGGTTTGCATTCACATATCTCCAAAACAGAGAATCTAAATTGAATATGTCTAAAATCAAATATTTAAGTCTATGGGTGTCTTGGCTCTTGTAATCACCTTAATTACTGATTAGACTCTGCTGTGCCTCACATCATGTTCTCTATCTTTTTAATGCTGTAGTATTCAAGCTGCAGCAATAGCTGACTATCGACATTCCATCTCTTTCTGCCTTTCTGGCTCATATCAGTGCTTACCTATCTCAGTAATTCTGGACGTTTCAGAGTGTTAGAGACTTGTCCAATATTTACCCTTATAAATTGTAAATTTTTATGCAAGTTAGATGCACAGAATCCTTGAGCAGGGCGAAGAGACATCAGAATCAGTTGGTTCTGCTATTGTTTCCTCACCCAAAAATAAAGAACCTACTTGTCATATTTGTTTTCTTGCTTAGAGCAAGTATTGTTTACCAGTCTTTTGTGGTGATGATTACAATGCAGAGATCCGCAGATCACAGTTTATGTCTTCTTTTCATCTCATCAATAAGCAGAACACTAGGTATTACTTGTTCTATGGGCTCTTTTTGGTCCAAGGTTCCAGCTAATCAGGATTCGGAGTTGGCAGGAACAGCATCCCGGAGTGGCTGCTTTCAGAGTGCAAGGATCTTTTGTGTTCAAAGAAATGTTACCATGGAGAAAGTCCTCCAGCCACTGATAGGATCGGTATGATTCTGGAAAAGATTAAACAACCCACCACTGTGTAATTCCATTGTTTATTTATGTACCTCTAAGAACTGTTTCAGAGCTGCTGTTATCACTGAAGGGTTCATATTCACAAAAACTGCCTAATGGGAGATAAGCTTTGAATAACTAGTTACAGATGACCTGATCCAAAATCTTTCAGAATTAATTTTTATGATTCATTTTGAGTTTATTTGCCCATGCACTTTTTCAATCAGCCCCCATATCTACTATGTGTCTGAAACTGGGCTAAATGTTTGGGATGATGTGGCGAACAAACCTCCGTCCCTGACCTCCAGGAGCTTGCAGGCCCGTGGTGAGGGCAGAGATGAATCAGCAGGAGACTGTCACTCAGATGCCTTCACATGATGTGAAACAGGCAAGTGAAGAGTATCCTAACCAGGTTTGTTGGCCAGATATTAGCAAGGGCAGGCAGTTGAGGTGGTAACAAGTATGGTGCAATAGGGGAGCAGGTGGGGACAGGGCAGAGGCAGGATTCTGTCTACTGCTGTGGTCCCCAAACCCTGCTACTGGAACCAGGCCACACAGCAAGAGGAAAAGCTAGTGAAGCTTCATCTGTATTTACAGCCGCTCCCCTTTGTTCACACCACTGCCTGAGCTCCTCCTCCTGCCAGATGAGCCATAGTATTAGATTCTCACGAGAGCTCAAACCATACTGTAAACTGCACATGCGAGGGATCTAGGCTACACACTCCTTATGAGAATCTAATGCCTGATGACCTGAGGTGGAGCTGAGGCGGTGATGCTAGTGCTGGGGAGCAGCTGCAAATACAGATTATCATTAGCAGAGAGGTTTGACTGCACAGAGACCATAATAAATCAATTGCTTGAAGACTCATATTAAAACCCTATCAGTGAGTGGCAAGTGACAATTAAGCTGCATCCGGTGGCAGGCTTTAAGTCAGAATCCAACATTTATTTTAGTCCACATGTAGCCCACCCATTATTTTATTTACCACTTCCATCCGCCTCTCTTTCCCGCACTGTGTACTTGTCTCGGTCACAATTTTGGTTAGCCCACAAGCTAACTTTACCGAAACTGAGTAAAAGACAAACCATCACTAGAGAGCTTGTTTGAAAAAGGGAAAGGCCAAATGATGAGATAGCAGAAGACCCTAAGACTGCCAATAAAATGAAAGCTGAATTTAAAAGAAAATACCAAGAGTCCTACTTAAATTATGGGTTCACTGCAACAGGTGATTCACATTCTGCAAGCCCATTTTGTATAATACATGGCGACCGGCTAGCCACTGAAGACGTGAAACCTTCAAAACTACTTTGCCACATATAGACCAAGCACCCTGAATTAAAAGACAAGCCTTTGGGGTTCTTAAAAAGGAAAAAGGGTGAACACAAAGAACACAAGAAATTATTGAAGGTTACGGCTTCATCAAATGGGTCTGCACTGAAACCACCATTTTTATTGGCTAACCACATGGCTAAAGCTAAGAAGCCCTTTACTGCTGGTGAAGAGCTGATCCTGCCTGCTGCTAAGGACATTTGCCATGAACTTTTAGGAGAGGCTGCAGTTCAAAAGGTGGTACGTGTTCCTCTTTTGGCTAGCACTGTAACTAGATGAACTGATGAAACAGCAGAGGAGATACTGAGGCACAACTGTTAGAGACAATTAATGAGTCACTGTGGCACATAATCCAGGTGGACGAGTCTATTGATGTTGACGACAAGGCAACAATGTTTGTTTTTGTGTGATATATTTTTCAGGAGGATGTGCATGAGGATACGATATGTGCACTTTTGTTGCCAACCAACACCACAGCGACAGAACTATTCGAGTCTTTGAATGACTGCATATCAGGAAAGCTAAATTGGTCATTTTGTGTCAGTATATGCATGGACGATGCCATGACTGGATGGCTTTCTGGTTTCCCTACTTGGGTCAAGGAGGTCACTTCTGAATGTGGGTCTACACACTGTGTCATCCATAGAGAAATGCTGGCTAGCCGAAAAATGTCACCTGAACTAAACGATGTTGTGCAGGATGTGATTAAAATTATTGACCACGTGTCCTTAACTCACATCTGTTCTCACAGCTCTGTGAGGAGGACGCAGAGCACACACATCTCCTCTTCTACACAGAAGGCAGATGGCTTTCTAAAGGTGGATCACTGGCCAGAGTTTCTAAGTTACAAGAGCCGCTCCAGGGATTTCTTTTAGAAAAACAGCCACCACCACTGGCAGCACATTTCAGTGACACAAAATGGGTCACAAAACTTGCTTGTGTGACATACTCAACCTGCTCAATGAACTCAATCTGTCACTTGAGGGGAGAATAACAACGGCATTGAAGTCGGCAGATGAAGTGGCTGCATTCGAAGCCAAACTGGAATTATGAAGAAGGAGAGTGAACATTGGTATTTTTGACATGTTTCAAACATCAGCAAAGACTTTGAAAGAGACTGAGCCAGGGCCTTCTTTCTCCCAGCTGTAGTATGACTACCTATCTCAGCTTTCAAAAAAATTACTTCCTAACCACAAAAGACCACAGAACTGGGAAGGAATGGATCCACAATCCATTTGTGAATAAGCCAGGTGAATCAACTTTGTCTGCCATAGAAGAGGATCAACTGTTTGAGATCTCAAATAACGGTGGCCTTAAAAATACGTTTGACACAACTTCAGATCGCCACACATTCTGGATTAAAGTCAAGGCGAAATGTCCTGAGATTGCCACAAAAGCACTGGAAAGCCTGCTTCCATTTCCAGCACCCTGTCTTTGTGAAGCAGGGTTTTCTGCAGTGACAACAATCCAAATGAGATTATGGAGTAGACTGGACATAAGCAACACACTTTGGGTGTCACTGTCTCCCATCACCCCCAGATGGGACCGTCTAGTTGTGGGAAAAAAAGCCCAGAGCTCCCACTAATTCTGAATTATAATGAGTTATATGATTATTTCATTATATATGACAATGCAATAATAATAGAAATAAAGCACACAATAAATGTAATTCATTTGAATCATCCCAAAACCTTCTCCTAGTTGGTGGAAAAATTGTCTTCCATGAAACCAATCCCTGATACCAAAAAGGTTGGGGACCACAGGCTTTATATGAAGAGGTTCTATGATAGTGGTGGCCCAAAAAGTAAAGGGGTGACCAAGAAAATGGAGGAAAGTAGAACACAGACTACAGTGTGAATGGATATTGTCATCCAACAGGACAGGGAATGTTGGGAGAGTTTGTGAAATCAGTTTGGGAGATCTTAAAAATTTGAATTCTTGGTAGGACAACTGAAAGACATCCATCTCTTTGTGTTGGCTTTATATTTCTTAGTCATATCAAAAGTCCAAATAGGAAAAAATTAGGAAAAATCCAATTAAGAGGAAAAAATAATTTCTCTGTTTCAGAGGCTTTCAAATTTTTTGACTGCACCCACAGTAAGAATTATATTTTGTATCATTATACACATGTACACAAAAATGGAAACAAAAAATTGACAAAAAAGTAATTACCCTCATTTGGTATAATGCACTCTGATGTATTCTATTTTGATGTGATTTTTATTATCTTTTCACAATATAGTATACTTAGTGATTGTTGAATATAGAAGTTAAACTTAAGTAAAAAAGAGTGCTCTGGGGACACTTTGCCCCTTAAAAAAGAAGGCTTTACATAGGGAAATAAATTGGAAGAAGACCTGGACTTTGAAATCAAACATATGTTCAATCCTAGATTCACAATTTACTAACTAGACTGCCTAAGGCAATATACTCACCCCTTAGAGATTCATGATGATGATACCAATTATCACTGACGAAGTATCTTCTCCATACCAGACACTGTGCTAGTTCATACAACAAATGAGGAAGTGTATGTTATATTATAATAGTAATGCCGAATTAGAGGATTATCGTTCTGAGTAGGTAGGATGGACCCTAGAACGTGGTCTGGAATACATTAGTTCAGAAATGAATGAATATATATATATATGAAGCATTTATTAACGACATTATTAAACAGGATCTGTTTTATTTCTCATTATAAAGTTCTTTCAAACATTCAAAAGAATACAAATATACGTGTATACACACAGGTATATACCTGAATGTGTGTTTAAAGAATTAGAAAAAACAGGCCAGGTGCGGTAGCTCACGTCTGTAATCCCAGCACTCTGGGAGGCCAAGGTGGGAGGATCTCTTGAGCTCAGGAGTTCGAGACCAGCCTAAGCAAGAGTGAGATCCCGTCTCTAAAAAAAAAAAAAAAAGAATTAGAAAAAGCATAAATTCATGTACCCAGCAGAAATAAAATGTTGCCCACACTTTCAAAATACCGCATGTGCTCCTCCCATGGGGGCACCGTTTTTTCTCTCCAAAAATGATCACTATCCTGAAATTTGTGTTCATCTTCCCCTTTCTTGGCTTATTCTTTTCCCCCATTTATACAAGTCTTTAAAAATGAATTGTTTCTTTGTATATCATTTTGAAGTTACATGTGTGAAATCACTCCTACATATTTCTTCAATGACTTGCTTTCTCCCTCTCAGTGTCAAGTTCATGACATTCATCCAAGAGGAAGTGCACAACACATGTCAAGCACATTTACTTTTAAAATACCCCACAGTTTGTTTATATATGTTCCAGTTAATAAGTGTGTGGTTATTTCCAGTTTGTTCGTTTGTTGTGTATTACAAACAACGCTGCCATAAGCAATCTTGTACATGTCTCCTATGCAAATGTGCATGAGTTTCTAGAGTTGCCAAATAAAACACAGGGCATCCAATTAAAGTTGAATTTTAGAGAAAAAAACATATGTTATTTTTAAAATATAAATGTACCTCATACAATATTTGAGACATACTAAAATTTATTTGTCATTTTTCTGGAATTAAATTTAGGCAGCCTATATTTTTATTTGCTAAATCAGTCAAGATTATGAAACTCTCATACCTAAGAGTGGAATCACTAAGCCACTGTGACAGACTAAATTGTGTCCCCCACAATTCATGTGTTGAAGCCCTAACATCCAATGTGACTGCAGTTGGAGACAGGGCCTTTAGGGAGGTAATAAGGTTAATGAGGTCACAAGGATGGGGCCCTAATTTGTTAGGACTGATGTCTCTATAGGAAAAGGAAGAAGACACCAGAGACCTCTCTCTCCCCATACTCACACAGAGGAAAGAGAGGTAAGGATAAGATCGGAAAGTAGCCATTTGCAAACCAGGAAGGGAGGACTCACTAGAAACCAGCCCACCTGGAAGCTTGGTTTTGGACTTCCAGCTTCCAGAACTGTGAGGAAAATTAATGTCTACCAGTCGATGGTATTTTATGTACATGTATGACAGTAATCCATAGGTAATTATATGTGTTTTGAGTATCTTTTTGCATTATGTTACTTTTCCTTTCATGTTTTTTGGTATGTTTTGATGAACAGAAGTTACTATTCTGATAAAATAGAATTTATTCACTTTTCATTATAGTTTATGCTTATTTCTCTTATTTAAGAAATCCTTTCCTAACCTGATATCAAAAATATTTTCCTGTATTTTCTTCTAGAAGTTTAAATTTTTCCCTCTTACATTTTCACCTTTAATCCATCACTAATTGATTTTTGTGTATTGTGTGAAGTAGGGATCTGTCGTTACTTTTGTTTCATTCTCCCAGCATCATTTATTGAATTAAGAATCTTTTCTCTAAGGATCTACAATGTCTCTTATAAGGCAAGTTTAAATATATGCTTGAATCTGTTTCTAGGTTTACTGTTCTGTTCCATTGGTCAAATGCTCTATAGCTATCCACACTAGACACTTTCTTAATTGTTAGAACTTTATATTAACTCTTGATCATCGGTATTGTAAGGCCTCCCATCTTATACTTCTTAAGGAGTCTTGACTCTTTGGGGGTCTTCATTCTTCCATATAAACTTTAGAATCATCTTGGAAATTTTCTTAAATCTTATTGGGATTTTCATTGCATTAAATCTATAGATTAGTTTGGGGGAAACATTACAAGTGGAATCTTCATATCCATGAACACAATCTAAAAATACCATGTATTAAAGTCTTTTAAAAAGCTATTTAAATAACATTATGTAATCTTTCCAACATCATTCTTGAACAACTTTTGTTGGATTTATCCCTAGGTAGAATCTGTCCTACTCCAATCCATATCTGTAAATGTAATAAAAAATAGTTCATAAGCGATTGGTACAAGGTCGGATGATATCAGTGCTTTGGAATGAAGTCACATTGGTTCATAGATTTCTCCAGTAGGTTTATGTTTTATATCACCAAGTGGCAATAGTTGAACACAAAGTAGGTAAACACAGCTGAACACAGGAAGCAGCAGAGAAATACAGCACTGTACACTATGCCCATTTACTGTTGTTCCCCCTCTTGGCCCAGTTTTGCTCTTTCCTATAAATACTTCCTGTGTGGTTCTCCCCAATCTTTCTTCAATTTGTCCTCGTCACCATAACTCATCAACCTCAACATTTCCTTCTGTTCCCCTTTCAAGGGGAAGAATCACCAAGATTCCTTCACCTTTTTAAAAAGTAAGATCTTATATATATCGTAACATTTCTTTATATGGAAAGAACGTAATATCCCTTAAAACGGTGCTAGTATTTTAATTAGGTTTGCTATTGTTTTGTTAGTGGCCCAATTACAAATTTGTAGGTATTTTCCCCATAAGTCCCATAATTTTTTACTGTGCAATTTAAAGAAAGCAAGGATTTTTGAAAATGTTTTAATGGCAATATAGTAGAAACAACTTTACCTTATATATTTTGTGTCAGTTATAGTCAATTTTTTACAATTGTTTCCTAAATTTTTATTGGTGGTACAGAAATATGCAATCAAGTTTTATACATTGATTTTATATGAACCCACATTACCAGGTATCTTTTTTTCAATAGACTATTTTTTAGAGCAATTTTACATTCGCAGAAAAATTGAGTGAAAAGTAGAGAGAGTTTACATATCCCCCATACATGTACAGCCTCCCCCACCATCAACAGCCCCCACTTGAGTGGCACATTAGTTACAACTGATAAACCTTGATACATCATTATCACCCCAAGCCCACAGTTTATATTATGGTTCACCCTTGATACTCTGCAGTCCTGTATTTCCCTTCCCTAGGTTGGATGGACTCTGATAGCCCCAGCCCGTTAGGCCTTGGTAAAATTGCTCCTCTTGAGGGCAGGCCTTGTTAGGAAGAACAGAATCCTCTGGAGATTTCCAAAAGGATTACTTTGCCCCTCCCCCTGCCTCAAGTGTGAGATTTTTCTCCAGAATTCACTGTGAGGACCTGGTGGAGTTCCTAGAGGCAAAACTCACAAAAGCGTGAGGGTCTTCCTATGACTGTGCCCCCCTCCCAGAGTTTTTATCTGCACTGAGCCTCCAACAATTTGTCAGTTACAGTCTAGGTTTTCCTGCCCTGATACTGGTTCATGCAGAGGTTTCTGCTTGTGCAATTTCTGTATTCACCTGGCTGTCTCTCAAATTTTGAGGGCAGTGGTTTGCCATATAACTGAACTCCTTTGATGGATATGAGAAGAGCTGTTGATTTTTCTGTTTATTCTGATTTTACTTATTGCTAAGGCAGAATGATGACTTTTAAGCACCTTTCCCACTAGACTGGAAACCAGAAGTCCCGATATCCTTTATTACTATTAATTCCATTTTTAATCTATAGGTCATATTTGGGTTTTCTATGGAATCATATTATTTGAATATACAACCAGTTTTTCTTCTATAGTCTTTTATTTCTTTTTCTTGTCTGATTATGCTGGTAAAGACTTTGAATATACTGTTGAGTAAAAATGGTAATATTGACTATAGTTATGTTTTTCATGATTCTTAAATAGAGTCTTCCAACACTTTATCATGGACAAAAATGTTTGTATTCTATTTTTACTTTACTGAGAAATTGCTTTTTTATATGAATAAATATTGCATTTTACAAAATGTTCATTCTGCATGTTTTGAGATATCATATGAATTTTTTCCTTTGATTTGGTAATATGGTGAATCATATTTATAGATTTTTCCAGTGTTAATCTACTGATAACTTTCTGGGATAAAATCAAATTGGTCATGATGTGTGATCTTGTATAAATATCTCCAGGTTTGCTATTATTTTACTCAGGGTTTTTACATCTATATTCATGAATGGAACTTCATTATATATTTTTTTATACTACTATCCTTTCCAGCTTTGTGTTTCAAGGTTATACCATCTCATTGAATAAGTGAGCAAGTATATTAGTCAATTTCTATTCTGGTAAAAAAACAATCCCAAAATTTAAGAGGTTTAAATAATAAGTATTTACTTCTTGCCCATCAGTCTGCAGATCAGCTGCAGCTAAGCTGAGCTAGGCTACCCTCAGCTGATAATAGCCATATATGTGTTTAACACACACAGAGGTATCTTTCTTTTGTTATAGTTAATGTCACTTCCCTATACTATATCAGTGTTACACAGCATGACAAAATATGTGAGACAAGAATATTTAAGGAAAGTAGATGTTGGAGGGTAATTATTTTGAGATTTCTTACATGCATCATTGTCTACATTAATAGTGGTTATGTCTACATCTTAGAGAAAATTCAAATCATACAACCATCACTAAAAATATTCAAGTATTTTAGGGTTCTTTACTTATTATCCATGTTTTGTATATTTTAAAATGTCAAAATTACTCTAATTAGGGCTTGTTTAGTTTCTTTTCTTCCTTATGTAGGACTTATTCAAGCCATTCACTGTATTATTCTAGCTTGTTCTTATCCTTTCAGATCAAATATTTGCATTGAAGGATCTCTTACTCTTTTTAGTGTCCCAAAGTATAAATAACTTTAATTAGTATTCCTGAGTTTTATAAAATTTAGAAATTAAGACAGGAATACATATAAGCAAAAGAGATACAACAGTTAATTTTCTATATATGCACAAGACAGCATAATTTTTTTCTGTTTTGTCTGGCAAAGGAGAAAAGAAAGGATGTGTTATTATGAGATTTTTATATAATATTTATAAGTCATAAATATATGATAGGTGAAAGTACACTGTATTTCTGCACTTAATTTATGTTATTGCTAAAATCTGATTATAACCATCAACTGATTCCTTAAGAATTACCCAAAACATAAATGAATAATTTTTAGTCTTTCTACACCCGTAAAATGTTTTTCGAAACTCATAGATGATTTTCCTATTCTGCAACATATTGAACACTATAAATTTAGATACATAAAGTTGTTTGATGAGAAAATAACTTTCTCTATTAAATTAGTACTTTAGTCTAATCAAAAAAGAAAAAAAACTGAGGTAGCAAATGTGGACATATGAATCTAAGGTCCCTGGAGATTATCTTTCGTTTACTCAAGATGAACTCTTTTTTCCTAATATAAAATATACAAATTAAAATCATAGAGATGAAACAATATAGTGTAGAAGATAAAAAAATGCATTGGACAGGATAAAATTATTAGTCATTTTAGTAGGAAAGATTGGTGAACTTGAAGACACAGCAATACAAAGTATTCAAATTTTTTAAAAGACTGAAAAAAATTGAACAGAGCATTTGTGAGCTGTGTGAAAAGTTAAAGCAGACTATTGTTGTATAATTGGAGACCCAGAAAGAGAAGAAAGTGGGAGACAGAAAAAAGTATTTGAAGAAATAATGGTCAAAAAAGTTCAAATTTGATGAAAACTTTAAGCCCAAGGATTCAGGAAACTCAATGAGCCCCAAACATAAGAAACGTAAATAAAACTACGCCAAAACACATCACAGTCATATTGCTTAAAACAGATGATAAAGAGACAATATTAAAATCAGCAATGAAGGAGGAACACATATGTACAGAGAAAAAAAGATAAGAATAGTAACAGACTTCTTGTTGGAAAAAATGCAAGCCAGAAGACAGAGGAGCAACATCTTAAAGTATTGAAAGAAAAAAGCCTTCAGCCCAGAATTCCATACCCAGAGAAAATATAATTTAAAAACAAAGGTATAATAAAGACTTTTTTGGGCCAAAAAAAAAATATGAAAGAATTCATCACCAGGAGAACTAAACTATAAGAAATATCAAAGGCAATTCTTGGGCAGAAGGAAATGATAAGAAATGAGGGCACAGGAAATGGTAAATGGGTGAATAAATACAAAAAACTTTTCCTCTTTTTTCAAACTTTCAAAAGATAATTTTTGAAACTACAAATAATGTGACATTAAAATATGTAGAAATAAAATGAATAACAATAATTTACAAAGAAAAATTGGAAGTAGAATGTTGAAAAGTTTTTATATCTTACGTGAAGTTATATATTACTTGATGGAAGACTGGTGTATTTAGAGTTTATACAATTACCCTAAAGGAAACATAAAAAAAAAACAAATAGATAACCAAAAATTAGATAAAACAGAATCATAAAAATTGCTCAACTGATCAAGAGTCAAAACAAAGAGGAAAAAAGGAAAACTAAGAACAGATGAGATAAATAGAAAGTAGATAGTAAGATAGTGGATTTATACTAAATCATATCATAATCATCTTGAATATAAATGGTCTAAGCAATGATACTGAGTATCCCCAAATTCCATTGTAATGGCTAGAATGGAGGCTTATGGATAGATATCAAGTTATAAATGGATTCTTCAGTGTCTTCAATGGTTCTGTGGACCAAATCTGTGCTGAATTTGTTATATTTATTGGAAGAGATCAACAAAAATGCTGCTATCTTAGTTTGAAATATTGTTCTATTCACATATTCTTTTTAATCCCCTTTAAGAAAGAGAATTTAAAGCAGTTTCCTTTTAATTTTAATGGGGAAAAGATCAGTTCACATTCACTGTCTTTCCCCTGAGATATATTAATTCTCATACTCTCTTCCACAATGTGGTCACTAAGGATATTGATTGCTTTGAAATTCTGCAGAATGATACATTGGTCCAATATATTGATAACTTCATCTTCAGGAGAAAGTGTCAAGTATACTGGGTGCTCTGCTAATACACTTGTGTGCAAAAAGTAATGATAAATAAAAAATGTGTCATGTTTACTATGTTGATGAATTTTGTATAGCCCATTAATAGAGGGATCCCTCTAAAGAAAAAGATGAGTTATTGCTCTATGCACCCCCCGCCATTAAGAGGTATAATGCTTTTTGGGACTATTTCTATTTGGAGGCAGCATAAGCCATGCATGGGAATATTCCCCAATCTATTCTCCACCCAGTAACTTAGAAGGCTGTAGTGTTAAATGGGGCCCAAATCAACAAAAGGCTTTGCAGCAACTCTAGGCTGTGGTTCAACCTTTCCCAACACGTGGATCACATAATCCTGCAGAGGACTGGGGTCAATATCTCTCATGAAAATAACTGGAAATATCTTCAACAAAATATGAGCAAATCAAATACAACAATATATAAGAAGAATTATATACCTCAACCAAGTAGAATTTGTCTCAGGAAAACAAAATTCATTTAACAAAATCAATTAATGTAATCTATCGTATCAACAGGCTAAAAAAGAATAACATGATCATATCAATAGATGCAAAAACAAAAAACAAAAACAGTATTTGACAAGATCCAAAACTTATTCAGGAAAACTATTCAGCAAACTAGAAATAGAGTGGACCTTCCTCAATTTTATAAAGAACATCTACACAAAACCTACAGCTAATATCAGACAGAAAGTGAAAAAGTAGCTGCTTTCCTGCTAAGATCTAAAGAAGACAAGGATGTTCCTTTCATCACTGCTTTTCAACATCATATTGAAAGTCCTAGCTGATGCAAAGACAAAAAAAGGAAATAAAAGGTATAGTAATTGGGAAGGAATAAATGAAAGTGGCCATGTTCAGAGATGACATGATAATTTATGTATAAAATTAAAAAAAATTAACCACAGAAACTTCTGGAACCAATAAGTGATTATAGTAAAGCTGCACAATACAAACTTAAAATACAGGGTCAATCACTTTCCTATAATCAACAATGAACATGAAGAAGTTGACATTAAAACACATTGTGATTTACATTAGCACTCTCCTAAAAATTACATATTTAGGTATAAATCTAACAAAATATATAAAAGATCTATGTGAGGAAAACCGTAAAACTCTGATGAAAGAAATTTTAAAGGAGCTAAATAAACAAAGAGAGATTCTATGTCTATGGATAGGAAGGTGCAATATTGTCAAGATGTGAGTTCTTCCCAATTTGATGTATAAATTCAAAATTTGATGTATAAATGCAATACCAATAAATCCCTGAAAGTTGTTTTTGAATATTTTAAAGTTTATATAGTAAGGCAAAAGACACAGAAAACTCAATATTGAAGTAGAAGATCAAAATCAAAAGACTGACATTATCCAACTTTAAGATATACTATAAAGGTACAGTACTCAAGATAATGTGAAGTTAGTCTAATGGACAAATAGATCAATGGAACAGAATAGAGAGCCCAGAAATGAACATACATAAATACAGTCAACTGATATTTGACAAAAGAGCAAGATAATCTTTTCCAGAAATGGTAGCAGAACAACTGGACATTCACATGCCAAAAAAACAAAATCTAGAGACAGATCTCATACCCTTCACAAAAATTAACTAAAAATGGATCATAGACCTAAATGTAAAATGCAAAACTATAAAACTCCTAGAAGATAGCACAAAAGAAAACCCAGATGATATTTTTTATGATAGTGACTTTTTAGATGGATCATAGACCTAAATGTAAAATGCAAAACTATAAAACTCCTAGAAGATAGCACAAAAGAAAACCCAGATGATATTTGTTATGACAGTGACTTTTTAGATATAACACCAAAAGCATGTTCCATGAAAGAAATAATAATATGGACTTCAGGTCTCCAAACGTGTGGAGGAATAAATGGCCTGATATCAGAATATAGACCATGGCTTGACTCGTTGGTCAAGGGCCCCACTATGGTCTGAATGTTTGTGTCCTCCCCAAATTCATATGCTGAAACCTAATCCTCAAAGTGAAGGTATTCAGAGGTGGGGCCTTTGGGAGGTGATTGGGTTGTGAAGGTGGAACCCTCAGCAATGAGCTTAGTGCCTTTTATAAGAAGGATCCCTTCCACCATGTAAGGATACAATGAGAAGGTGCCATCTATGAAGCAGAGAGCAAGCGCTTATCAGACATGAATCTGCTAGTGCCTTAATCTTGGGCTTGCCTTCAATAACTGTGAGAAATAAATTTCTGTTGTTTATAAGCTACTCAGTTTATGATATTTGCAGCAGCCTGAACAAACTAAGACAGGTTTAGAATATTAGAAGAATGGAGTGAAGGAGTTTGAGGGAAGAAATATAAGAATGGATCTGTAAAGTGGCACAAATTGGAATGATACCTGGGCTCATGTCATTGCCCGCCAGAGATTATGCTTCATAAATGAGGCCCTCATGGACTGGATCGTCCTCCAGTGAATGTCAGCTAGACTCTGTTTTTAGCCACCTCAGTGGACAAGAGGACCATGAACAGAGTAACCTTGGTGATAGGACTGAAACTTATTTATGGACATGAGCTCCCTCTCACCAATGCTACTGCTGAAGGCTGGCTTATTAACAGCACAGACACAATCTTAGCCCTTGGTATGGGGTGCCATATCTCAAGGGACCAGACTGCCACTCCTTGGTAAGTTAATTGCAATGGATCGCTATTATCCTGGAGAGGACAATAGTTGGTCTTCAGTGGACACTTGGACAGAGAGAAGTATGTTTTCTGTCCATCGCTCCTCTGTTTGCACCACAGTGAGGCTCTGTGAGTGCCTAATTTAGATGTTGGAGTTTGACCTGTTTTATGCTAAAGAAGGTGCCCTGACTCTGGGATCCACTCTTTCTCCCACACACTACATTGTCCAGACACACTCCGACTGAGAGAACATTGTAATAGCCGATGAAAGACTCAGCTAATGAACCAACTTAGGGATAACATCTCATGGGGTTGGACTTGAGTTTCCCAGGATGCAGCTTATGTAGAAAGCAAAGGATGATATACTGTGTAGAAGTAGAATTGGTGGCTCTTGCTATCATCTAGTGTCCTATTTGCAAAAATTGTGTTTCTGATCTCCACTGGAGGTTGTATAAATTAGAATATTATTCAGTAAATATTCACTCTTTTCACTGCCCCCAACACACACGCAGAATTCATGGGAAGAGTATGCTTCTCTGCCGTATGGATGCTGAGTGTGGCAATGTGGTGTGCTTGAGCCTCTTGGACTGTAACTTCCCACACATTGGCTTTGGGCTCAGACAAATGACTTGCTTTAAGGTGACGCAAGCAAGGGCTTGATGTGTGCTAGAGCAGCTGCCCTTGCCCACCTATGCTTCTGCTATTACCATGAGACGAGCATGCCCAAGTAGCCTGCTGGTCCAAGAAGAGTAAGAGAAACGTGAAACAGAATCATCCCAGCCAATCACAGGACCCAGAGCTTAAAACAGACCTTTCCCAATAGATCTGTGATCATGATAATAAATGTTTATTGTTGGAGGTTACTGAGCTTTGAGATAGTATCTTATACAATAGAGGAATGACACAGAGACCCTAGTTCAAGGGAGGTGGGGGACATTTCCATTAGGAAACACAGTAAATAGTTCCATTGAACCTAAAGCTATGACTGCCTTTCACTTTGAGATCCTCTTGCTGGTACAGCAGAAAGCAATTATGTTGGCAGAGCAATCAGCCCTAATGATCATGATAAGCTAAGGTTGCTGCTTATAATGGGCCCAGGGAGAAGTATGCCTGAAACATAGCAGACCCACCAACACATCTCTTGTTGCTTCCATATCCATTATAATAGCAAGCAGACAATTGCCACAACCACAGCCCAACCTGATAAAGCAAGATAATCCAAGGTTCAGAGACTTTAGGGATAAAGGTCTATGTTCTTCCATCAGGCAAGCAAACTAGACCACAGTGTTTTAAAAATTCAAAGGTGAAGAAATTATAGAATATGTGGTGGAAAAGGGAGATAATAGAACATCAACCATAGTCTGTCTGGACCAACTGCAAAAGTAAGGACTATAGTTTTTTCAACTAACTCTTCTGTCCTAAGTTTTATTATCTTTTTTTTTTAAGAGAAATTATGAGCACCTTGAAGAATCAGTGACAGATTGGAATTAACGTGGAACATGAAACGATTAAAGGACCTGGCTGGTTTGAGGTGTAGATTGAGCAGAAGGAAGGAAGGCAGGAAGTGTGTAGTGGGTTAAATTTTGTGCCCCCAAAAGATATTCCAAGTCCTAACCCCCTGGTACCTGTGAATGTGACCTTAATTGAAAATAGGATTTTTGCAGATGTTTAAAGATTTTAGGATGAGATTATTCTGGATGTAGGTTGGGCCAAAATCCGATGATTGGTGTCCTTATATGAGAAAGGAGAGGGATAGTTGAGACACACAGACACCAAGGGACAAAGGCCATGGGAAGGCAGAGGAAGAGACTGGAGTTGTGCCGCCACAGCCAAGGAACACCAGGAGCCACCGGAAGCTGAGGGAAGCAAGGAAGGACTTTGGAGGGAGTATGGCCCTGCCGACACCTTAATTTCAGACTTCTGACCTCCAGAACTGTGAAAGAATAAATTTCTGTTACTTTAAGCCACGAGATTTGTGGTCATTTGTTGCAGCAGCCATAGGTACCTAAATAAATGAGGAAAGAAGGAGGCCGGGCGCGGTGGCTCACGCCTGTATTCCTAGCATTCTGGGAGGCCGAGGCGGGCGGATTGTTTGAGCTCAGGAGTTCGAGACCAGCCTGAGCAAGAGCGAAATCCCGTCTTTACTAAAAATAGAAAGAAATTAATCAGACAATTAAAAATACATAGAAAAAATTAGCCGGGCATGGTGGCGCATGCCTGTAGTCCCAGCTAATCGGGAGGCTGAGGCAGAAGGATCACTTGAGCCCAGGAGTTTGAGGTTGCTGTGAGCTAGGCTGACGCCACGGCACTCTAGCCCAGGCAACACAGTGAGACTGTCTCAAAAAAAAAAAAAAAAATAGTTGAATGAGTGAATGAATTAATAGCCCACCCAGATGCCCTTGACCCCTGCCATGTCCCTGTCTCCTTAGGAATGAGTCAGGGAAAGGTGCCTTGAACACCTGAACATCTCCTGTCCTCCAGCAACCAAAGGGCCCTTAAAACCACCAACACATCAGCACATCTGACGCAGGTGTCCACCCTCAGCCCTGTGACTCTACAAACACAGGGAGCCTTCAGTCCCACCAGGGACATAAGTCCACACACAAAGACAACTGTGAGGGCCCTTTCCACGTTACAAAAGAACTTTGGCAAGTGATGCCCGATTGAACCCTCAGACCAATCCCACAGCGCAGGTAAAACTATTACCTTATGGGGAGAGGAGGGGGCAAAGCCCAAAAAGGGCTCACAGGACTTGCCTGAAGTCTAGTAGTTTTCACTGGCAGAGCGAAGATTTGAATCCCACTTTTCTGACTTAGAATAATTTTCCCTTTTCCACTGTATATCAAACTGTCTAAAAATATTACTTACAATTACTAACAGGCAGCATTTTTAATTCTCGAATGAATTACAGATATCTATCTATATATAGTGGTCAAGAGCACAACCAAAAATAGCCCATCACATAAAAGAAAACAGATTACTTGTTGAAAAGAGAGCCTTGTAACGTACAATGACAACTGCTTACTTTTTCAATAAGATGGAGGGTTCCAGGGACGCTGGTTTGGAGCTAAGCCTCTGGGTCCTTTAAGGCAAGTCCTTCTGTTCCTTAATCCACCAGCTTACCCTTCTTCTCCCCCCCTCCGTAAAGACAGTCAGCCCATGAAAGCGGCTGGCCTTGGATCTCTAACGTGACAGTCTGACAACACCTAACACCTTGTAAGCTACACAGAACCCAGCCTCGATCGATACTTAGATGGAAGGCAAAGAACCGAAATGAAATTTCGAGCACTGCAAGGAATAGTGTTAAGAGCGCAACCTCCTGAGTGAACAAAAGTGAGTTGATACGATACCATCTGCCCGGTGGGAAAGGGGGCACTGATTGAAAAGCATCTTTGCTTCCCAGACCAGGCACAGTGGCTCACGCCTGTAATCCTAGCACTCTGGGAGGCTGAGGCAAGAGGATTGCTTGAGCTCAGGAGTTTGAAACCAGCCTGAGCAAGAGAGAGACCCTGTCTCTACAAAAAAAAATTAGATTAGCCAGGCATTGTGGGGCACACATGTGGTCCCACCTACTGGGGAGGCTGAGGCAGGAGAATCACTTGAGCCCAGGAGTTTGAGGTTGCAGTGAACTATGATGACGCCACTGCACTCTACCCGGGGTGACAGAACGAGAATCTGCAAAAAAAAAAAAAAAAAGTCTTTTCTGTGTTATGTGAGAGACAGAAAACCTGATTCTCCTAAGAGCTGACACATTATGCTAAGTAAAATAAGCCAGTCATGGAAGGACAAATATTGCATGATCCCTCTTACATGAGATGTCTAAAATAGTCAAACTGCTGGAAGCGGAGAGCAGTATGGTGGCTCCGCGGAGCTGGAGGGAGGGAGAACTAGGAAGTTGCTGTTCAGTGGGTACAAAGTATCAGTTACGCAAGGTAAGTTCTACCATGTACAACATAATGCCTATGGTTAACTATGTTATACACAAAAATTTAAGAAAGTAGTTCTCAAATGTTCTCACCACAAAAAAAAGGGGAGGAAACAGGAGGAAACTTTTGGAGGTGATGGGTATGTTTAATACCTTGTTCAGACTCAAATTGTGTACATTAAATACAGATTTTTTGATATATCAATTATACCTCGATAAAGCTGTCTTTAAAAATCCAATAATACCTTCTAGTTAGAGTAGAATGCCTCTTGGCCAA
The DNA here is from genome assembly GCA_963575035.1 of Avahi laniger. Classification (NCBI taxonomy): domain Eukaryota; kingdom Metazoa; phylum Chordata; class Mammalia; order Primates; family Indriidae; genus Avahi; species Avahi laniger. The sequence goes on from CAUYSK010021664.1 coordinate 24,686, forward strand.
GGTTCAACTCAGGTAATTACATTCCCATCCAAATTTACAATGGTCTCCAATTTGCTCAAATAGGCATGCAGACTTTGACTGCTGTAAAATATAGGGTTAGGCTGAACCAATGCAATGATCACATATATATTTTACATTTTAAAAACCTGTACTGAAAAACTGACTATGAAGTCTAACATTCAAGACTGTTTTAGGTTTTTTTTTTTTAGGCAGTTTTATTCCAGATAAACAATACATTCATCCATTTTAAATGCACAATTCAATTTTTTTTTAATATATTCATAGGATTGTACAACCATCACAATCTAATTATAGAACATTTCCATGACCCTAAAAAAGAAATTCTGTGCCCATTAGCAATCACTCTCCATTCCCTCCAACCCTCTTCTCCCTTCTAGTCCCTGGAAGCCATTGATCTACTTTCTATGTCTGTAGATCTGCCTATCCTAGACATTTCATATGAATGAAATTATATACGATATATGGTGTTTTGTGATCTTCATTTAGCATAATGTTGTTCAAGGTCCATCCACGTTGTATCATGCTTCAGTACTATGTTCCTTTTTATTGCCAAATAATACTCCATTTAATGCATATACAACATTTTGTTTATCCATTCATCAGTTGATCGACAGACATTTGGGCTGATTCCACTTTTGACTACATTATGAATAATGCTGCTATAAATACTCATCTACAAATTTGGGGATGGGTCCATGTTTTGGGGGGGTTATATACTAAAATATAATTGCTGGGTCATGTGATGACTATGTTTAACTGTTTCAAGACCTTCCAGACTGTTTTCCAAAGTGGCCGAACCATTTTATATTCCTGCCAGCATTGTGAGAGAATCTTAATTTCTCCACATTCTCACCAATAATTTTGCATCTTTTTCATGATATCCATCCTAATGGTTATGAGATGGTATTTTGATGTGGTTGTGATTTGCATTTCCAAGATGACTAATATTGAGCATTTTTTCATTAACTTATTTCTCCAAAGAAGAAATACAAATGGGCAATATCTATTCATATACTTTGATCAATTTTAAATTTGATTATTTGTCTTGTTATTGAGTTTTAAGAGTTCTTTATTTTGGATGTAAGTCCCTTATCAGATATGATTTGCACGTATTTTCTCATTCTGTCTGCTGTCTTTCACTTTTTTGATGGTATCATTTGTAGCATGAAAGTTTGATTTTGGTGTAGTCCATTTTTTTTTTTTTTGTCACTTGTGCTTTTGTTGTTCTAGTCAAGAAACCATTGCCTAGCCCAAGGTCACAGAGATTTACACTTATGTTCTCTTCTAAGACTTCTTTTAGCTCTTACATCTAGGTTTATAACCCATTTTGAGTTAATTTTTGTGTATGGTTTGAGTTGGGAGTCCAAATTAGTTGTTTTGCATGGGGATATTGAGTTGTCCCAGCACCATTAGTTGAAAAGTCTGCTTTCCCCTGTTGAGTTGTCGGGGCACCCTTGTCAATATCAAAGACGTAAGAGTTGGGTTTATTTTTACATTAGCAAACCTTAGATACTCCTCTAAAAGAGGCAGTACATTAAGTTGATCTGTTTTATTGGTTGGGAAATATGTGTTCCTGGAAATCTGCAAAAGAATTTACAAAGTAAACATAGACCATAGACTATGACATTTTAAAGATGACTTCAAGCCCTCTCCACATTTTATTATGGGTATGTTTTTAAATCAAAGTATTAAATTAATATATCTGCAATAATAAGGATAGTAATAGTTAAAACTTACTGAGCCTGGAACTATGTATGGATAGCAGTTCATCTTCACAGGAACTCTACGAATTCAGTGTACAGCTTTCTCAGATGAGGAAACTGAGGCTTACAGAGATTAAGTAAATTGCCTCACACAGCTAGTGAGTCGCTTGTGCATTTCCAAGTTTAAAATGAACCGATCATCTTCTGTATAATGGATATAACTTGTAGATATTGCCCGATAGTGGATTTGAAAGTCTAAATGTTCCCACAAGGTCTGAGATCATGACCTAATGCAGCCCACTACAACCTGAAATTTCCTTGAAGACTCCAAGGAAGTAAGGGCGCCAAAGAAATTAATCTTTAAATTAATGCAAACTTTTCCATTCCCGTAATACATGTATTTAAAATACTTTATGAGAGCATTTCACCACCAGAAGGGGGACCCAGCTTTTCTCAGTCTGAGGAAAATTACCCCCAAAGAAGAGGCCTCAGGTAGCTTTGCTGACTCAAAGGTAACACATTAGAAATAAGAATTTCCTTTGTTGTTCTTCCACCTTTTTTTTTCCCAATTACAATTAAAATGTTTCAGAAACTATACATATTTATTGCCTCTTCCAAAAATTATCTTTCTAGAATGACTTTAGGTCTCCCTAAAAGAGAATCCTTGAGGCCACAGGACTTCTGCTCCTAATGCTGGTGCAGCTGCCTGATGGTCTCCAAGCACGGCAATAAGACAATTTCTTTTAAGCAAATCTTATTTTCATCCTGACTTACATTACACAAGAGAAGACATGTTCCCACAGGAACAAAGAAATGTAGCCCCAACATGCAATTTTGAAACAATTGCATCTGTAGGAAAGCTTTTCAAAAATCACATATTTAAAAAGAAAATCTATCATTTTTGGTAAAACAATCATAGAACCAAACTAACTCCAGAGAACAAATAATGTGCTAAAACTTGAAATACTGTGTCAGGATCTGCATTTCCTTGTGGAGTAGCTTCCGTGAAAGGAGATTTGTCTACCAGGTTTCCTGGACTTTATAATCAGTCTGTGGCTGGTTTTAAAAGAAAAGTGTTAAAATGCTAAACTTCTTTAAATGCATTAAGGGTGATCTCTTAGGTAGTCCATGGTTAGGGCCATTGGTGTGTTTGATTAATAGCCTTTGTATTCTTTCTGATGAACATGGATTTACTTTCACATGTACATCTTCAAACCCCTAATTTTTTTCCTCTAAGACTTAACTTTCCACAACCAATACTCAATGGTAGTTTTCTGACATCACAGTTGAAAAAGCAAACAAAAGACCTACCGGTCAGTTGATCTTGAAATTTAATGATTTCTGAGAATCTTCCTTAATCTTATTAAGTTAGGGCAGCAAAAGCAACAACTTGTCAAAGCATAACTCTGCCCTGTCTGGAATGCACCTGGCAAACTGGTGAGGCAAGAAAACCGGAGGGCTATTTGCAAGAAGACTGAAAAGTATTTTGGGAAGACCATAAACAAGGGATTGGGAATCTGCAACCTTGGGGCCACATGTGGCCTTCTGGATCCTTGAGCATGGCCTTTTGATCAAACCCAAATTTTATAGAACAAATCCTTGGAATTTGTTCCATGAAGTTTGGGTTCCGTTGAGGGGCCACACTTGGGGATGTAGAGGGCCAATTAGCCAATCATGTTTATTGCAACACAATTCACAACTGCAAAGATATGGAATCAAACTAAAGGCCCATCAACCAAGGAATGAATTCAGAAAATGTGGTATATGTATGTACCATGGAATACTACTCAGCCATAAAAAAGATGAAATGATGCCTTTCACAGCAACTTGGATGGAAGTGGAGGCCATCATCCTAAGTGAAGTACCACAGGAATGGAAAAACAAACACCCCATGTTCTCTCTTATAAATGGGAGCTAAGCTATGGGTACATAGAGACATACAGAGTGGTACAATGGACACTGGAGACTCGGGTAGAGTGAGGGGAAAAAAGCTACATATTGGGTACAATGCATACTAGTCCAGTGATGGGTACACTAACGATCCAGATATCACTACTATACCATTCATCCATGTAACCAAAAGCCACTTGTACTCTTAAATCTATCCAAATAAAAATGTTATAAAAAAAGGAAAAATTGAATAGTTGAGCTTTTAATAAAGAGACACCTATAACAAAGGAATGGTCTGAATTTAAGGAGACCAACAAGAGCTAGAGGGTATCTCAGGGCTAATGACACAGGGGGCCTGTGTGGTCACTGGAATGTGGAAAGAGGACACAGGTTGCTGGAGGGAAGAAGACAGAGGAGTCAGTACCCTGACCCCATTCTCATCCTTGGCTCATTCCTCCATTGGCCAAACTCAACAAACATCAGAGAGTAAAGGTACCTGTTTTGTCCACTTGGGTGTCAATGTTCTCCAGCCAAAGACCCCCAGGAACACACCTGGGTTTGTTGTTCATTACGATGAGCAAGAATGTATACCATAGAGAACCTCGGGGAGTCTCAGTGAGGGCATGTTAGGAAGGACTCATTTCTCAGATTTGGGCTGATGGAAGGGAGAGGCTTTGCCCTGGATTGGATGCTATCAGGAAGGAGAGGCAAATGTAGCTTCTTTACCTATTGTAGCCTTAGCTCAATAAATCTTATCTAGAATGAGGGAGCAATGAAGTGAGACTATCTGATTATAGAATTACCCCTACTTCCCGACAGCATTTTCTTCTAGATAACATGATTGGCCATTTTTGTGGTTTGGACAACATTCATGTTTTATGTCTGTGTTCCAACATGATACAGAGTGGTCTTATTTTTGTCTTGATCCATTCCTGTCGCAGAGTGGTCTTGTCTGATGCGGAGATTCTGTGAGAGTTTCATGTTCAACTGGAGAGTCCCAAATCCTAACTGGTTGTATCAGGCTGGATCCTGGAGAACAGAGGCTGCTTTTCTCTTGCTCACAGGTCAGCCTCCTGGAGCACACATCAGGGTGCTTATGAAGCGACAAATCGTGGTATAGATTCTGAGTCCGACAGGACGTTCATCAGACCACATCCCTGAGCCCAGCCCTCCATGAGGGAAAGTAAGAACTGATAGAACTGTTTCCCTCAGAACAAAAAACCACTTGCAAAGCAGTAGGGGCTCAAGATGCTCTGCCTCAGACTGCCTAATAGAAAGTAACACGCAGGGCAGAGGACCTCCTTTGCCACCTCACCGCAGGTCACTGGACACCGTGAAACTCAGGCACCCAGGGGGCATGATTGGCTTTGTGAGAATGGCAGAACAATGGGAGAAAACTGTATTCTGGCACCTGATTGCAAACTGATGCTCAGTGAAGCAGAGAGGTCCAGCAGGGATGGATGGTTCTTGCATACAGGAGAGATGCCTCTTGGAGATGCCCAAATATACACAAGGGGCTTTGCAGGAAGCTGAGGTCTTAAATCATGTAAGAGGAGGGGAGAGGCAGAGATATTTGGATTTACCATTATTGTGACTTTGTTAATATCCAAGGTCTGATAAAAACCTAGAGAAACCTAGTGTACACATTTTTTAAGCACCAAATCAACTAATTTTATATACATGAAATTAAAAGGAACTTCTTGAGCTTGGCAATAAAGCACAATACACTTTTAACAGCTTTGTGCATCATTCCTGACCTGTAAATGTGGATAATCGTGCTTACTTATTTATAAAGTTCTTTGAGGTTTTTTGGATGAAAGGATCTTTTAAAGTACAAAGCATTAATTTTTTGTGACAGAGCAATGTATGAGAAATGAACATGAAGCAATATAAAAATTTTGTGCTGTTAAGTTTTTAAAAAAAAAAAAAACCCACCACAAAAGCCAGTCTCCAACAGGAGATCTGGGGTTAGAGATAACAGAATAAAGGTATTATAAGTATAAAATCCCAGATAGGCTTGAATCAGCTACTTCTTTTGAAGATGTGAGAAATAAATTGATAGACAAAATATTTTGTACAAGTGAACTCATTTCAGTAAGTTGCACTGATAATCTTAGAATATGTAAATGCATCTCTATTTACAGACCCCTGACATCCATTTTTGACCAGGACGAGCAAGAAGCGATAGCAATAGTCAATCATTACAAGTAACTAGACCACAAGAAAAAAAAATGTACCAGTTGCTAGGTGATGAGTTTCAATCTATTATTTTAGGCAATAAATATAAGATGAAGTTATGAGGAGAGAAGCTATTCATAGCTAAAACTCTAGCTAAAATGGCTATTATTTATTACACGGAACTGAAATCGGATGAATTTGAAAAACCCAATGTACCAATCCAGAAGCCCAGATGCCACACAAAGCAGACCTATTTCAAGGGCAAATCCAAAGACAAACAGAAATCAAGGGTTTAGGTGGAGAACGGAGAGGATAAGAGGCTTGAAAAAACCGGGCTCAACTGTGTTACTTATGATATTTCAAATCATAAAATGTGGATCTGGGGAAAACATTTGGGAAACACTGGTCTAAAAAATTATAAGTAAATTTAAAAACATGAAAGAGGACAATAACAGCTAGCATTTATTGTGTACCCACTATGCCACTATATCGTAAATGCTCTGTTAAATTATGTATATAGATATAAATAGATACTGTGATTTATAATAAGACATGCATATTTTGGTCTTTGTCCCTCGTTCCTGGCACACAGGTCCTAAATCCTTTGTAATGTACTGAACAATTAAGGTCATTGGAGAGTCTTTTGTTGTAATATTTAGTCTTTGACCCTGGGCTCTGACACAGAGATCCTAATCCCTTGGAATTTCCTGGGTGATAGGATCCTCTTTTGTTGTAATGAGGTGACTCACGGTGGACTTCTAGGTGGGGCTGGTCACCAGAAAGACCAAGTCGTGATCGGAAGCTTGGAACTTTCAGCCCCACCCCTCATTCTCTGAGGAAGGGAGAGGGGCTGGAGACGGAGTTAATAATCATGTCTACGTGATGAAGCCTTTGTAAAAATTCCTGAACTATGGGGTTTGGAGACTTTCTGGTTTACTTATCATGTGGAAGGTGACATGCTCCAAGAAGGCATAGAGGATCTGTGCTCCTTTCCCCATAGCTTGCCCTGAGCAACTCTTCCATGGGGCTATTCCTGAGACGTATCCTTTTGTGAGAAGTGGGTAAAAGTAAAGTGTTTCTCCGAGTTCTGAGTGAGACATTCTAGCAAGTGATCAGATCTGAGAAGGGGTTCATGGGAAACTGATTTACAGCCAGTCAGAAGCACAAGCACAACTTGGAACTTGCAATTGGCACCTGAAGTGGGGCAGTCTTGGGGAATGAGCCCTCAGCCTGTGGGATCTGACGCTATCTCTAGATAGTGTCAGAATTGAGTTAAATTGTAGGACACCCAGCTGGTGTCTGCAGAGGATTGATGTGTGGGGAAAATACTCACATCTGGGTCAAAACTGAAGTACGGAGAGTGAGTGTGAATATAGAGTAGGAGAAAACCAACTGTTTTCCCGTAAGCACATGTTTATATGGAGTCTAATTTTCATGCATGCACAAGCACAAAAAGACATTTTAGAGATTAAAAAACTAGAACTAGGCTCAGTGAAGTTAAAAATCTCGCTCATGGCATGTAAGAGCAGAAACATGAACTCCAGTCAGTCTCCATCAAAGCCCAGGCTCTTTCCACCATGTTATTCTGCATGTCTGCTAGAGAGTTCGTCACCTGCTAATGGCAAAAAATTGCAGCTTACAGTTGGCAGAGCTTGCAAATGAACTAAAACCAGATAGAACTCAACATGCACAATAGCCTGAAGTCTTTAAGAAAATATAGCCTGACCCTCCTCAGGCTAGAGACAGAGCACCAGTGTTGGCCTGCACAGTTTTATTGCTTGGGATGACCCTGGACATGTGGCATGGGTGGCTGGGCCTCCTCAATGGCTCTAACTTGGTTACAGCTAAAGCAGAAACTGGCCTACATGACCTTCAAAACCCAGGGAAGGCAAGAGATGCTTCTAAATTACGATTTCTCTTTGAATGGCTCCCATTTTCCCCATTAACCTGGACCCCAAGTAATTATACATGGAAGCCAAGGGGATAAAAGTCAAAGTCGCCTGAGCACAAGAAACACCTAATCGTAAAGGCAGGGGTTCCTGCACCAAGAGGGGATGTGTAGCACTGGAAGGGAAACCTTGCTCCTACCAGAGCTCACTCCTGCTGGTGTTCTTGCTGACTACTTTGAGAAGATTCAAGTCCCCCCAGATTTTGCTCCCATTGGAGATTCTGCTTTGACTCACCAAGGCATCGGTATTGCCTCAAGGTTTCCCTAGGTGGTTCTAACGGGCAGCCAGTACGAGGACCACCGTGCAACAACTTGCCTTGGCTTTTATCCATAATCCTTCCTGCTGCCTTTCTCTTCCCTATCTAAAATCATGCCCACATTATCCAAACTCTAATACTGTCATTGACCCTGAATCTCTACAAACTACCTTTTCATCTATATACTTAAAAAACAATGTAGGAAGCTATGTACCCCTGTTTATTCAAATCCATTCAATATTTAACCCCTTGGAATCAGGCCTTGGTTTCAAATATCCTACCAAAGTTGTTTTGTTTTTACCCAGATTACTAATAGCCCCCTACTTTTTTCCCCCTCAGTCCTCATTTTCCTCAACTTTAATGCTGTTTAGTACTGGAGACCATTTAATCTTTGAAACCCTCTCATGATCTTGAATTTGTGACCTCCATCAATACTGCATTTCTTAACTTACTAACCATTGCTTCCATGCAACTTTTATTCTTCTCTTCCTCTACCTGTCATAGAAATTCCTCTAAGTTCCACACACTTCTGTTTCCCCGAACGATCTGATCCATTTTTAGAAATTCAATCATCAATTTTGTCTGCAGTCTATGTCTCTTGAGAAGTCTAGACCTAGACTTCATGTGTCTATCGGACATCTCTACCTGAATATCTCATCCGGATCTGAAATTCAACATGTCTCAAACGGATTCATCGTTATCTTCTACCCATCTGTTTCTTCCCTCTTTTCTTTTACAGAGCCACCATATTCATCAGTCACTTAAAGTTGAAATTTAGGCATCATCTTAGAGTCATCTTTGATTTCTTCCTTTCTTTCCTTCCAATAAGACTGCATGTTCTGTAATTATGTTAATGTCTTTATTGAAGTACAATTTATATACAATAAAAAATGTCCCTAAAGTATATGTGATAAATTTTGAGATATGGATCCATCCATGAGACACACAAAAAGTGAACATAGCTATAAGCCTTAAAAGTTCCCTTAGTCTCCTTCCCAACTGTCTTTGTCTTCTGTATCCACTTTTTATCATTATAGGTTATTTTGCATTTTTAAGAATGTTGTTGATCTTTTCCTGTGCTTATTTGCCATTTGTATTTCACGAAGTTTGTTTAAATCTTTTGCTAAAATTTTAACTTGTTATTATTTATACCATGGTTATCTGTAAGTTTAATCACTAAGTTATTAGTATTGGATTTGAGGGTTCTTTACATATCATAGATTATATATGGCAAAGGGCTCGTATCTAAAAGTATTTTCTCCCAGTCTATGACTTGTCTTTTTATTCTCTTCACCATGTCTTTTGAGAAGTTTGTAATATTGACAAAAGTACATTTTTTTCTTTTTTATATACACACACATACACGTTTTTGGTGTCATAGCTAAGAATATTACAAAGGTTCTCCTATGTTTTTAGAAGTTGTATAATTACAGGTTTCACATTGAGATCTATGATCCATTTTTAGTCAGCTTTTATATATGGCTTGAGGCATGAAGAAAATTTGTATGTGAATTGTTTAACACCATTTGTTGGACACTCCAGTGAAATCCCCCCCCCCCACTTTGCTGAAAGTTAGTAGAACCCATATGTATTGGTCTATTTTGGTTTCTGAACTCCGTTTTGCACCATTGATCTATTTGTCTGTGTTACTATCAGGGTGACACTGTCTTGATTACTATAACTTCATGATAAATCTTGAAATCAGATAGTATAAGTTTTTTTGAGACAAAGTCTGGCTCTGTTGCCTGGGCTAGAGTGCCATGGCATCAGCCTAGCTCACAGCAACCTCAAACTCCTGGGCTCAAGCAATCCTCCTGCTTCAGCCTCCCAAGTAGCTGGAACTACAGACATGCACCACCATGCCCGACTAATTTTTTCTATCTATTTTTAGTTGTCCAGATAATTTCTATTTTTAATAGAGATGGGGTCTCTCTCTTGCTCGGGCTGGTCTTGAACTCCTGACCTCGAGCGATCCTTCCGCCTTGGCCTCCCAGAGGGCTAGGATTACAGGTGTGAGCCACCGCATCCAGCCAAATAAAAGATAAAAATTTACACTTTATTTATTTATGTTTTGTGACAGAGTCTTGCACTGTTGCCCGGGCTAGAGTGCTGTGGTGTCAGCCTAGCTCACAGCAACTCAAACTCCTGGGCTCAAGCCATCCTCCTGCCTCAGCCTCCCGAGTAGCTGGGACTATAGGCATGCACCACCATGCCTGGCTTTTTTTTTTTTTTCTTTAGTTGTCCAGGTCATTTCTTTCTATTTTTAGTAGAGACGGGGTCTCACTCTTGCTCAGGCTGGTCTTGAACTCCTGGCCTTGAGCGATCCACCTGCCTTGGCCTCCCAGAGTGCTAGGGTTATAGACGTGAGCCATTGCACCTGGCCAGATAGTATAAATTTTGATCCTCATTTTGAAAATTGTTTTGGGTAGCTTAGCTCCATTGTATTTCCATACAAATTTTATAGATTTTGACTGGGCTTTTGTTGAATCTATAGGTCAATGTGGAGAAAATTGATATACTAAAGATATTGAGTTTTTGTACAGACATAGTATTTCTATTTGTTCAAGTCTGCTTAAATTAACTTTGGCAATGTTTTGTAGTTTACAACGTTCTCGTATTGACATCTTTTGTCAGATTAATCTCTAAATATTGTGAGTTTCCCCTATTGGGTGCTGTATGTTTTTATATTCCTATAAATATTTGAGACTTCTTCTGGAATGTGGTTAAATTACTTGGAAATTGAAAACAAAAAATCGGGTCTTGCTATAAAGTTTTGTTAGGTAGGACCAGAGAAGCACTTGGTCTAGGATTAAATTTTTCCCCACTGGTGAAATAAAACCCTTTTGAGGGCTCTATCTGCTGCCCTATGAAGTACGACATTTCTGTTCTTGTGTGAACAGGCAATCCTGTTATAGTGTGATATCGTAAGGGCGATTTCCTCTAATCCTTTCAGACAGTTCTTCTCCTGGCCTTGGGTAGTTTCTGTACATATGTTGATCATTACCCAGCTAAATACTCAGGGTATCCCCTACAAATCTGAGTCCTCTCTATGCAGCTCTTTCTTATGTGTCTGTCCTGCACACTCCAGCTGCATGGGGACTTGGCCTGCCTGGACTGTCACCTCTGTCTCAACTCGGGATGACTGTTGGGATCCACCTCGGTTCCCTGTCCTGCTCCAAGGCCGGGAAACTCTCCCCAATCAGCCACTGGGACAATCACAGGGCTCGCCTCATTCGTTTCCCATCTGTCTGAGAACACTGCCCTTCATTGTCTGACATCCACTACCTTGAAAAACTTTGTTTCCCACATATTGTCTGGTTTTTAGGTTGTTTTAAGTGGCAAGGCAAATTCAGACCCTGTTATTCTGTCTCGGCTGTAAGTGGAAATCCTCCATGCCCTACACTGTCACGCCACTTCTCTTTCAATCCTATGTTTTCTATTCCACTACCCTCATGGTAATATTGTAAAAACAGCAATAAAATCGCTTTTATTTATGAAAACCTACTATGTGCCAGGGCCTTATCACACTTGATAAATAGCATTATCCAGTAGCCATGACAAGTTGGGCTTATTTTTTAGTCTATGAAATATTACAAACATTTACAGAAGTAATATAAGTATTTTCCACACTCAGTATTGATGTTGATCTTTTGCCATTTTTGCTTCAGCAATACTTGAAGTCTCCTTTGCAACTCCTTCTCTGGTCCCAGTACCCACCTTCTCTCCCTTGAGGTAAATCATTATTCTGGCATTGGTGATCTTCATTTCCATGGATTTATACATTCAGGGTGGACTTGTTATCTTTAGTTTACTGATGAAGACCCTGAGGCTTAGAGAGATTAAGTGATTAAGTGCACAGAGCTATTCAGTTTGTAACTGGTGGGGCCAATATTAGAGCCCAAGTCTCTCTGGCCCAAAGCCATGTACTTCACCACAAGATCACATTCATCGTCCTGAAACCCTGTTCAAATCATTTCCCAATTTTGATTTCTATACCTGAATTAAATATAGATTTCTCATCTTGACTTTATAGTCCTGAAGAAAAGCATGACTTCAGTTTTCTTGAGTGACCCCTACTCTACATAAGATCTCTTCAAATCTAACAAAACCAATTGGGTTTCCCACCCACCCCCAGTGCTGGAGTGTATTTTCTTGCTGCTGTGGTATTGCCTGTGTTTTCTTTTCTCTGGAATGTTCTTTTCTCCTAAAATTTTCATAGGTCAAAAGTCATGCTGACCCCTCATTTATCTGACAAAGCACATGGTTCAGTTATTCATGTTAAATATTGATAACTGCAAAGAGAAGATGACCAATGTCTGTTAGAGGCTTTGTTCGTTCCTTCTGTCTGGGAATGTCACTCTACTCAGAACCCTTTGGCAAAGTATTTTTCATCTCTTTCCAAGATTTTGCCATGTTTTATGGTATTTTGTATACATGCCCTCCCTTTTCTATATGGCAACTTTGCCTTCATATTACCATGAGTATCTAGCACAGTGCATAATAAGTGCCCATTTAATGCTTACTGAATTGAATCATGGGAAATGTAGGAATTGGTAGGTATAGTATTTGTTTTTTATTTACTTTCAGCCATTTAAAAAATGCCGAGTAATTCTAAGTGAAGTATCCCAAGAATGAAAAATCAAGCACCCCATGTACTCACCATCAAATTGGTATTAACTGATAAACACATAAGTGCACATATAAGAATAACATCTATTGGATGTCGGGCAGGGGGGAGCGGGGAGGAGGGGACGGGTATATGCATACACAAAGAGTGCAACGTGCACCATTCGAGGGATGGACACACTTGAAACTCGGACTTGGGGGGGAAGGGCAACATACGTAACCTAAACATCTGTACCCCCATAATATGCTGAAATAAAAAAAATGCTGAGTACAAAGGTTTTCTTGGATTAGCATATACATGGAGCCCTTCCAAGACACCCAGTGCTCTGGCCCACAGGGACCCTCGATAGCCAGTGTTTCTTCAACAAGCCTCTGAAACAAAGGGAAATCTCAACTGCATTTTTCCACCCACAGAAAATGGCATTAACATCTTAAAGCAAGTTTGTTCAAAGACATTTGGATCCAAGCAAGTGATATTAGGCCAAATTTTCACATTGATACAATCTGATGTTATCTTATACCAGAGCTGTTTTATTCTGTGTCAACTTGTATCATCACATATTACTGTGTAAAGTGCCACCGACATGAACGGGGTTGCTACCAATGGTCTTTGTGCAGTCACTGAGCTGCAGAGCAACCCTGCTCAAGCTGCAATAATGGATACAGTGGATTCCCCAGCTAATTCCATGGAAGTTTGATGCCATTTTATAGTTTTGCCTTCAACTAAAATGGGATAGTGACTTTGAGATTATTCATTGAATAAGGCTGATAACAAATCATGTGTTAATGCTATGTATTATGAAAAAAGGTATGCTTTATGATAAAGAATTTGATTCTGGATAGAAATGCTTGGAATTACTTCTATGCCATGACACTGAATTTCACTGAGCTAGGTGGATTAACTAAAGAATGAAAAGGAAAAAAATAATCTAAAACCAGAATAAGAATTCCAGGCTACTTCAACCTTATTCAACTTTGTGTGCATGAATACTGGCAATTTTTACATGTATCATTTCAATTGTTTATCCTCCTAGAAGCTGGACATACATGTGCTAAGATGTGTTGTGAAAAATTAATGAGATCTGTTACAGGCACCATTCCCACCCCACACTCCATTCACCTGGTGTAGCAACACAGGAATACGCCGAGGCTCTTGTCCAAGGAGCACGCTAGCGTTCCCCTCCCTTGGAGCTTATCCATTTCCAACCCAGCCTAGTGTGTATCAGTGGGCATCCTTCTGGTACCCATGCAATTCAGATCAGTGAGCACCAATTGGACACCTATGGTATGCCAGACACAGTGCTAAATTTTACAGTGGATACAATATAATCCCTGGCTTTGAGGCTTTCACAACTGAAGAAAACTATGAATACCTTTAAGATACTGTTCTATGGACTGTTGGTAGATGTGGCCCACCCAAAAAGACACCTTGTTCACTGACCACATTCTTCAATGATGTATCTCCGGCCTAGTTGTTCTGAGAATTTGATTGTTATTTTAGAGTTCATTCCAACTTTGGGAAAATGCAATAGGGTTTCCTACCCAGGACTTCAAGAAAATAATAAGAAGGATTAAATAGCTTGAACTCCACCTTATAATAGATTCAATATAATATACTAAACAGATAAATATATGTCTATTCATTATACATATATACAGCAAAGTTTACTAAGTCATAACTGTTAATATGCAGATGTAACTAAAATTTACTTGTAGTATGTCCACTCTAACAGTGACACCCAAGGGAATGTCACCACCATGTGGGGTCTAATTCTTCCAGCTTATCACCTAGGTTCTATGTCTGTGCAGACCCTTCGGTGTCCAAAATTGGTCCCTTACTGGGCTATTTGCTTTTTTATACCAAGGCTGGCATGTTATAGAGAATTGTCATTCTCTTTTTCTGTCATTGCTCTCAACGTTCAGGTTTTAAATCTTTATTAGATATTTTACTATAACCCAGGCTATTACACTATTCCTGATTTAATACCGCTCTAATATTTGCACTGCTGGGCCATAGGATGATCACCCTCCTCCGATGCCTGCTCTGTACTATCTGGTACAGCCACAGAGATTGTTTATACTAAAATGTAATGGTATGAGGGCTTCTATAGAACACCCTGGACCTCAAGAAGGGAAAGAGAAAATTTCAGACTAAGTGCTATCTGAAACTTTTGCGTGGTGCAAAAAATTACTGATGCTCTTTTTTCCCAGGGCTTCTGTGAGTAATCAGTACATATACTTTTATGTGAGATCTACATTATGATAACAGCATGAACAAAGTACGGTGGGAACACAGAAGAATGGTTAATTCTGAAAAGACAGTGATGATTGATAATGATTAGATACTGCACTTTGACAGAGGAAGTATGGAACGGCATTCCAAGTGTAGGGAATAGCAGCGCGAATACAAGAATTTATTGAAGTGGGTAGCATGTTTAAGGAATAGGTAGCTCTGAGTGATTGGAGTATCCGTGGGTTCAGAGGAGATGAAGCTAGGGAAAGGGAGCAAGATTTTGGAGGCCCTTAAATGCAAATAGAGATTTTTGACATCATTTTATGTGTACATAAAGAAAACCATACCAAGGTACATTTTAACAAATTTTATTAAGACTAATGATAAAGAGCAGTTTTAAATGCAGCTGGAAGAAAAAACCGCGTACATACAGAAGAACATAGATAAGGGCAATAGCAGATTTCTCATCAGAAATAATGAGACAGAAAGTAGTGGAGAAACATTTTAAGGTAATGTAACAATAACAAGTCTGACAATCTAGGATTTTTTATCCCACAAAAAAAACTTTTCAAAAATGAAGGCAAAATAAAGACTTTTTTCGAATGCATATAGAGCTGAAAGAATTAAATCAACAACAGATTTGCACTTCAACCACAAGGAAAATAATACCATATGGAAATTTTGGATCTCCACAAAGCAGAGCCCTAAATTTGGTAAATAGAAACGTTATTTTAAGATCTTCAGAAGATCAACTATTTAAATAATAATGATGTATTCTGATATTTGTAACATGTTGAAGTGAAATTGCAACAATTGTTCGAAGGTGAGAAGTGGATAAATGGAAGTATACTGAAGTAAGATTCTTATACTAGAGGTAAAAAGATACCACTTGAAGGTATGGATCAGTTAAAGATACAAATTATAAATTCAAAAGCAAATTTCCTTGATAGTGGCACTATTGACATTTGGAACTAAATTTTGTTGTGGGGACTGTCCCGTGATTGCAGCATGTTTAACAGCATCTCTGGCCTCTACTCACTTTATCTCACTAGCACCTCCCTAGTTGTAACAAATGTTTTCAGACTTTATCAAGTGTCCCTGGTGATGGGGAGAAAGTGGGGGCAAAAATCACTTCCAGTTGATAACTGGCACAAAGTAATCAAACAATGTGGTATTGATGACAAGATAAACAAATTGATCAGTGTTACAAGGATAGGGAGTCTGGAAATAGACCCATGCATATATGGTTAATTGATTTTCAACAAAGGTGATTCAGTTCAGAATGATGCTCTTCTAAACAAATGACGCTGGAACAATTCGCCGTCATTGGTGTTCAGAAACTGCTAACCCTAAAATGTTGTGCTTTGACATGCTGATCTAAAGAAGCCTCAAGGTCTCCGACCTTCCCCGCATCCTTTGTCTTTCCCAAAGCAAAAGGATGAAATTGTTCTCTAAAGTTCTCTTATTCGCCTGAAGTCCTGGCTGACAAAGAAGAAAACAATTACTCTGTTCTCTTCCAAGTTTTCATTACCTGAAGTCATTGTGATATGAGGAAGACAGACCAAAGTCTGTCAGTAAACTTGGACAGATTTTGTCACAAACCATGTCTGCTCTGTGGGCCCAACATGCTTCATTTCAAGCCATTATATGTTCTTAGAGCCCACTGAATTCCCTTAAAAATTATTTACTTCTATTGTCCACACTTCCCATTGTCCTTTTCCCCTAAAAATGTACTCTATTTTGGGTTGGGGGGGCAATAACCAATTCTGCCCCATGCACAATAAATTTGTGTCCTTTCTCCTATTAATATTCCCCTTTTCAGTTAATTTTCAGAGGATGAAGCAGAAGTTCCCCCCTTGGCCCCCACACTAACTATATGGGAAAAAAATCCTTCAATCTATATCTCGAATAAATTAAAAAATGGATCATGGGTATGAATGCAAAGCTTAAAACTATAAAACTTCTGAAAAAATGGGAGAAAAGTCTTTGTAACTATGGATTAAGTATTTTTTAAAAATGACACCAGAAGCGTAATCCAAAGAAAAAAATTATGTTTTCCACCAAAATTGAAAAAACTTTTTTGAAAGACTTAAAAGAAAACAAGCCAAAAACTGGGAGAAAATATTTGCAAGTTACATATCTGATAAAAAAAACCTTACACATAATACACAGTTTGGGTGATGGGTACATTAGAAGCCCAGATTTCACCACTGTACAATTTATCCATGTAACAAAACTTCATTTGTACCCCCTTAAATTTAGATAATTAGATATTTAATAAAAAGACTTGTACCCACATGATATACTCAAAATTCAATTATAAGAAAAACCCAATAATGGGCAAAAGATTTAAAGATATACAGGTGGCAAATAAGCTTATTTTAAAATGTAGAACATCATTTGTCTTTAAGTAAATGCAAGTTAAAACCATAGTGAGATTACTTTGTATCTACTAGAATGACTATATTAAAAATGCATACAAGTTTCAGTGAGAATGTGAATAAACTGGAATCCTCATGAATTGCTGGTGGGAATTTAAAATGAAACAGCCACTATGGAAACCTGTTTGGTACTTTTCTTAAAAAGTTAAAGATTGAGTGGCCGAGGTGGGAAGATTGCTAGAAGTTAGGAGTTTAAGATCAGCCTGGGCAACATAGTGAGACCCTGTGGAGACAAAACATTAGTGAGGTATGGTGGTGCACACTCGTAGTCCTAACCAATTGAGAGGCTGAAGCAGGAGGATCAGATAAGCCCAGGAGCTTGAGATTACTGTGACCTATAATTGCGCTGCTGCACTCTAGCCTAGGCCAGAGCAAGAACTCATTTCAAAAAAAAAAGTTAAACATACATTTGTCACCATCTACACTTAGATATATACTCAAAAGAAATAAAGGAAAAGGGAATGTCCATACAAAGACCTGTATGCAAATGTTTGTAGCAGCATTATTCGTTATTGCCAAAAGTAGAAACAATCCAAATGTCCATCACCTGGTGACTGGATAGATAAAATGCAGTATAACTATATGACGGATGCTATTCTGTAGTTAAAAATATCAAACTATAAACATGCTATAACATGGATAAACCTCAGAGACATCACGCTAAGTGAAAAGACAGATGCAAGTGGTCACACGTTATACGATTGTGCCCATAGGGAATGGCCAGAAGGACAATCTGGGAAGAAAGAAAGTATGTTAGGATTGTCTGGCCGGGAATAGAAATGAGGATTAAATGCAAACAGGCAGGAGAGATTTTGGGGGCTGGGGGAGCAGTGTGGAAATTTTCTAAAACTGGATTGTAGTAATGGTTGTACTCTGTAAATTTTCCACAAGTAATTGAATTGGCCAGGTATGGTGGCTCACGCCTGTAATCCTAGCACTTTGGGAGGCACAGGAAGGAGGACCGCTTGAGGCCAGGAGTTCAAGCCCAGCCTGAGCAAGAGTGAGATCCTGTCCCTACAAAAAAAATAGGAAAATTAGCTTGACATGGTGGCACACACCTATAATCGCAGCTACACAAGAGGCTGAGGTAAGAGGATCGCTTGAGCCCAAGTATTTGAGGTTGCAGTGAGCTATGATGATGCCACTGCACTCTAGCCCAGGAAAAAGAAAAAAGGAAAAAGAAAAAAAGGCATTGAATTGTACACTTGAAATGGGTAAGTTTTATGGTATGTAAGTTATATTTCAATGAAGCTATTTTTTGAAAAAGATGATCCTATTGTATGGACAATTTTGCATTCTACTTTTCCACTAAAAATCATAAATGTTTGTTAATGCCATTAATAATTTGAAAACATTTTTCTAATAACTACTTAATATTCCTTTATCTACACATACCCAAAATTTAATAGTTACCCTTTCAATCACTTGTAATTTTTTTAAGAAAATGCTTTAACTCCTCTGCGCATATTAACCATGTGCCCCCAGACATCTCTCTTAGGAAAATGGGCATCATTAATACTTCCTGCCTTTTTAGGTGCAATACAGCTGTTCTGAGCACTATACAAAATCAAGTGTCAAGACTTAGCATAGAAAGGGCAAACACCAATTAGACGTAAATCATTATTGGCATCAGCAGTCATTACAAAAAACTTTGATTTTTCCTTAAAATTATAGAATTGAAATCCCAGGGCTCATTTTTAAAACACTGTTAAGTTAGAAGTAGGCAAAACGCACTCCTGTGTCTTCTCCACTTCCTTGTCTGATCCTGGGAACCCAATGTGGCGCTTTCGTTTCTTGCTCTGATGCCTGGGTCTGGTCCTCAGAGTTCCATGGCTCTGTGCTTCCTGGTCCCCCAACAAACCCATCAGTCTGATTTCTCTTGTTGGGGATGGAAGGGGTAGCCTTGGATAAAAACATCAGACAAAAGAGCAAGGAGTGAAAATTGTAATCCTCCTCATAGGTAATATTTGCCTTTTCAAAAGGCCCACTGATGTCTGAACACAGAACTGGAACATGGAGTCTTTGGGATTCTCTACAAAGTTTGAGGGGGAAAAAAATGTTGGGATTTGTGTGTTCAAATCACAGATGACTTTACAAGTGATGTTGCTGCCTAAATTCCTCAGCCGGGTGCACAAGGCTCTTCATTATTTGCCCTGTTTTACTTCTCCGGCTTCCTCTCTTGCTACCACCTTCCTGCGATGTGATACTAAAAAATCATACTGTAGATCTTGCTGTTTGTTCCCCCCAAACGTATGTTTTCTTCCCACAAGGTTTTGTATATCACGTTCCCTCGCCTTGAACACTCCCCACCTACCTCTACCTTCATTTGGCTAACATCTGCTTGTAATGCAGGCATCCTCTTAAATACTGCATCTTCTTGGAGGTTTTCCTGTCCCCACATCAGAGTTTGGTGTTCCAACTGTAAGCTCTCATGGCACCCTGTCATTACACTTACTGGATTTAAATTGCCTGTTTATTTGCTTCTTCCTGATCACACTATGTGGCAGCCATAGGGTTGTCTCTCTTTGATCTCCCTTCAAGGGAGAACTGGCTATTTAACTGCAAGAAGTGCAGTTAGCCGACAGCTTCCAGCTGTTAATGCCTTCAAGATCTGCTTCAGCTCTTGAGCTGGGGCACTGATCTTTTCAGGCAGCCTCAGCCAATGACTGCGTGGAACAGTACCACGGCCGACTCAGGACTCCTTTATTAAGGAGCCTTCGGGTTGACAGACAGTGTAGGATCGGCATGGTGGTCTGGGGCTCTTTCTACCTCATGCTGCTTCTTGCCCGTTTCTCAGATGCCATATTTGCTTTTTTGGCTTAAGGCTTTCGCTGCCCAGTCCTGCCTCCTCAACCCTTTCACCCTCATAGGCTTACTCTCCAATAAGCCTTTCGTAATCCTGACCTTGTGGCTGCATCTGCCTTCTGGGGAATCTGACACAGACAGCTCTTTAGAAGTAGGGGCCACATTCTCATTCAAATTGTATCTCCAGTTCTCAGAACACACGATAGGATCAATAACTAGGGAATGATCGAATGAACGAACCCTCAAGATAGTATTTAACATCGATGTCCAGATCTTATGTAATTCACAGGTGCTGGTCAACATTCAAGAACATTTTGATTTGAAAACTCAGATGTATTTATGAAATGCACAAGATTGACATAATTGTACATTTTCAAGTGATATTTTCCAATGGTTGGATTTATGCCAGATATATAATTTACTCCTTAGGATAATCCCATGGGCTAATGCAGTTGAGCATGAGTCATAATAGTTATTTGTACTTGAAATTACATAACAGCTATGAAATTGTTGTTTACTATCAAAATAGCAAATTTTAAATATTACTGCTTATGCTTAGAAATCTCATCTAAATGTTGCTTTACAGAATAAGATCCAGAAGCATTAAAAGCCTTGCAAAGTCTAGGTTCTATTTGGTGTTTGCCACACCACCATCTGTGTGAAGTATCTAGCGAGCCAACTCCCCCACTGGATTGGGAACTCCTTGAGGGCAAGTGTACCATGCACTTCTCTGAATCTCGTCACTCCCTGCCTAACCTAACCCTTAACACCTAACAAGGTCTGTGTTGTATTAGAACATACGGATTTTAAAATACTTCACTTGAAATACAAGCTTCATCACTTACCAACTGCAGCCTTCGCAGCTTCTAAGACATCCTTTTTTATTCTCACTTTTCATCCAATCTCAAAAATTTGCCATAGGAGTTGGAAACGATGTTTCTTTCCCTTTTTTCCTTCCCTTCCCTCCTCCCTTCTTTTCCAAGTTTTTATTTTGTTAAAATTCTCGTTAAAATTAAGACTAAAATATAGTAAGTTATATTAATAAGAGCTATTAAGCTACCAAGTATTTATTTTAAATACCGGCTATGTCCGTGCACAGTGCTAGGTGCTTCAGAAGCAGCCGTGAGTAAAACAGACAAGGCTTAGCTGTCCATGGACCCTCTCAGTCGAGTCGGGGGTTGTCAAAAATAGTTACCCAAATCATGACTGTGAATAGAAGTGGAAGGTGTGACTGGCTAAAAAACTCCCCAAAAAGATTTGTCAAATCCCTGGAGGCTGTGAATGTGACTTTATCTGCGAAAAGGGTCTTTGCAGCTGTGATTAAGGATCTTGAGATAAAGAGACAACCTTGGGCTACCCGGATGGGGCCTGACTACCACGACCAGTAACCTTATAAGAAAGGCACAGAGGAAAAGCCACTAAGGAGGCGGCAGGAAGACGACCACAGCGGCGACTGGAATGATGCAACCATAGCCAAGGAATGTCTGGAGCCACCGTAAGCCGGGGGAGAGAGGAAGGATTCTCTCCTAGAGCCCTCAGAGGGAGCATGGTGCTGCCAACACTTGGATTTTGGATTTCTGGCCTCTAGAACTGTGAGAATACATTTCTGTTTTAAGCCTGAAAGCTGGTGATAATTTGTTGCGGCAGCCACAAGAAACTAACACAAGGGGGTAAACAACCTAGGCGAGAGCATCCGAAATGACTGCATAAATCTTGGTTTTCCTGCCTTGTGTTCTACTGCATGTTGGAATGTTGTCCCATTTTCTGGACTGCAT
This sequence comes from Avahi laniger, assembly GCA_963575035.1. NCBI lineage: Eukaryota > Metazoa > Chordata > Mammalia > Primates > Indriidae > Avahi > Avahi laniger. The sequence continues at coordinate 46,563 of CAUYSK010021664.1, forward strand.
TTTTTCTTCCCCAATTGACACTCACCTTGTCCTTGCCCAGAAAGTTGGAGATTAATTCTCATAGGTTTAATTTTACCTACTTCTTTCTGTGGAATCTCTGTGGTCTATGCTCCACATTCTTAGAACACCACCGTCCTCCATCGGTCTGGATATTTGTGATTACAAATGGAGTAGTAAGAGTGTCTTAGTTTTTTTTTTTTTTTTTAAACACTTTAGCATGATGTGGAGTAAAGTACACCGGTAGGTATCATGAGTTCTACACCGAGTTCAGCCTCTGTTACCAATTGTGTGATCTTTGAAGAGTTTAGATTTATTGCTTCAATTTCCTCACATTTGAAATGAGGGTTTGGAATGGGTTTAAAGTTCTTCATTAGCTTCAAAGATTAATTCCACAAGATGTCTTACCTTTGTACAAAAACATTTATATAAATTGACCAGGGGTCCTATATAATAAGTTCTGCAGAACGTAGTACCTAAAAGGAGAAGGTTTTATCTACATTGTTAAGGGCACTGTGTCCCTACTGGTTTTGCACAGCCCACATGATTCCTAATAAATCAGATGTACAGGTAATCACAAGTCTCGACTATGCCCCCCCAAAAAATAGAACAAAAGCCAAATTTTAGGCATTCCTTTAAAAAGGAAATTTATAAGTTTTATGATGTCATTTCTACTCGTAAGCTTAAACAAGTAGTACAAGCTAAGTTATGTCAACCAGAAGAGATTTACCATTTATACTTCCTTGATGAGTTTGGCAATAAACAGGCCCTGGCCAGTACCTGAGGTTTATTCATTATTATGATTCATTATTCTAGTAAATCTCTGGGTCTGTGCTCTAGGCAGACCAAGTCTAAACACATCTTTTCTTCCGTCATTCTTCTTCCCAACGTCTCATAAGCTCTACGACACAGGATGATATTAGTCACATATATACCAATAGATAGGCATCAGGTAGCCTATTCCTTTGCCTGGCACTGCAGTTATCAGAAGTGTATGACACATGAATGGACCCTGCCATCAAAGAGCTCACCTGTGCAAAGGTGCAATGGACTGCTGATGTGAATGCCTGGGTAAGGGCCAAAGCAGGAGTACTTGAATTTGTTGCAGAAGCAGAGAGCAGGAAGCAAATTCTCTGATCTGCTAGACTGCAGGTTAACCCATGGATCCAAGCTGTCCAACTCACACCTGTGTTCAAGTGCCCAACACAATTTCTGCAATAATGTAAGCACTCAA